>JAIPMN010035701.1:0-14740 GCA_020650975.1 Apostichopus californicus
GATCTACATCTACATGCCACGTATGAAATGGATCCACGATTCCTATTTTGTGATTTCGTGTTGACGATCGTGGCGTCGCTCACACATACACACACGTTGTCATAGCTGCTTAGGTTTCTCTTGTCATCAAAACCAAACATGTAAATATTACGAAAGAAGTGTACATTTTCAAAATGCTGTGTTGTAATTAATATATAAGCTCTTACCATATACAGCCACGATAGTTTAGCTACTCGTATGTACGTAATGACTGCTTCTCCACTTTTTAGTTGATTACTACTCACCTGACGATAGGAGGATCATCGCCAATGCTAAAAGGAGTCCTGTGTCGAGAATCGCCATGTCTTATATTCATTCGTCAGAATCTAAAAATAGAATGATCGTACGTAACGGTGACGGTAAATAGAAAGTACAATTTCAAGGTTACTGGTTATAGCGATAGGCCAGTTGTTATGTCGTTGTTCATCTTGTAAACTGATTCTCATAGAGGTACCAGAAGAAAATGGCTCTTCTAACGTACTTTCTTTATAGCTGTGCTGTGGAAAGAACATGGTAACACAATTAACAGCTCCCACAGTAAAAACTGTAAAGCTGTGATACTAATATTTTGTTTTTTTTCCGAATGAGTAAAACGGAAAGCGAAGAGAAAGGGGAAAGCAAACTCTAAAGCTTTTAACATGTACTAGCAATAACTTTTTTTAAAACCATAACTAGTTTTTACTGATAGAAACAGATGAGAGTCGTGTTATCTCGCAGTAAAATTCGTTTCATAACGATTCTGACGAGTTCTTTAAAGCCAAGCAGGCAGATTGAAATTTCCCATAGTCGAATTAGGTACAAAGGTACAAAGAAAAATACGTAATATGTATTACGGTGGGCTAAAAAAATAGTAAAATGACGTCATTTGACACATATAAACCTTTATCTTTGGTATTTTTTGGATATTACATTTATGTCCCAGCCATCACAACCATGTTGGTCGATATGGGTTTTACGTAAAGTGGGGTTAACGTGGGTGTGAACTGGCCATGGAATACCTATTTGGGGCCCTTGTGGTGTTTGTATTATGTGTGGACAGTGGTACATGATCTACCTTTGACATTCCCTTTTGTCAAGTGTGGGTTGTATGTGGGCTTAAAGTGGGTTAATTATTGTGGGTTGATTTTGAGATGACTTATTGGATTATATGTAGGGTTTGACATGAGTTTAAAATGAGAAAATCAGTGTGGGTAAACCAAGCTATTATAACACGAAGTTACAATAATTCGTCTCTCAAATTCCTCGTCAAATTACTGCAATATTCACAATAGATGCAAAACGACAACGAAGTTGCTTCTCTTAACAAGAATTGCTCATTGGTCAACATCAATGATATTGTTTGACCAATACTCCCTAACAACTTCGAATGCTCTACTATAGCACTACTCACAGCACACAATCTTAACTAATAATTTGAATCACGGTGACAATGCTTAACTATAGTAGTATGACACAATATAGCACGTTTTAAATTCATAACGATTCACTGGAGTCCATTTGATATCATACTAGCTCTGATCAGGGATTAGTCAGGGGATGAGGGTAGGGGGGGGGTTGCAGTGGGAGCCCCAAAGTACCCCGAAAATAATATTGAAATAAAAGCAGGAAATAAAGTACTCTTGTTTTGAGTTTTAAGGAAGCTAATCGACTCTTCTAAATCTTCCGCCGAAAGTTTGCCTGCTTTGTAGTACAATGCTGTTATTATTGTATGTTTCCTGCAAAGTGGGAGCATTTTGGGGCAAAATTGTTATTTAACATCATGGCGCTGCGTGAAGTAATACTCCCTTTGTGAGAAGTAACTTCTTTTTAATTCTGCCTCCCCCCCCCCCATGCCCCATTCAAATGGTTCTTCGTTTTAGCGGTCTCTTAAAGTTCATACATGACCGTTTATAACATACGGATATAAAGACAGGGTGTTTTTATATTATAGTTTACCGAATTTTTCGTTCGTTATTTATCCCTCCAGTTTGCTTAAGAATGTTTGCTAATCAAAAATAGAGAATCCTGAATGACTCTTAGTAGGTACAAGCTCTTCATTTCTTCATTTCTTTAACCGGTGTTCGTTTTTTAGGTTGCAACTTTTCCCTTTTACCCCAACTGTACCCCAACTGTATAAAATATCAAGCAAATGAAAAGATCAGTATAAAAAAAACATTGTTTAACTTCAAAATAAAGTAAATTTTGGTAAAGAAAAGTATGCTTTTGCTCTGACAAGGGGACATGCTCAAAAGGACTGGACTTCCCCTGTACAGTATATTATCTGGCATTTCGTGGTCTCATTTTATTCCTTACCTCCCAAACATCGATTTCGTTAAAATGATGCGGTCAAACTGCACTACAATTTATAATTATTGTGATGATAGAAGATATCATCAAATTGCATTTTGAATGAATCTTCTTCATTTTAGTTTACCTCATTTATGATTATTTATATTCTAATGATTGTATCGATTTATTATTAAGTCATATTTCTTGAGGTGAGGGGGGGGGGGGGTGAGGACAACATTGGAGATATTATCAGAATAAATATACAGAAGAGATTCCCAAATGTGTAATCGTACTGACGATGTTATCGATAGATAGGCCATATATATTCAATTTCCAGTTATTTCCATGTTCTTTTCGAATTAAATTGTTAGTGTAATGTCGAAACGTGCATTATTTTAACGGGTTCAATGCATATGCTATGTATACATCTTGTTAAGTAAAATTTCTACATCTGTGGGGAGCATTTTGTGATTGTTTTCGCTCTAAACAAATTCCTAAAACGTACTGGTTTGGGGATTAACGAGCGACGATACCAACCTGTCTCCCATTCCACATCTGCATTTCCCCATCTACCCTACACCGCTCGCCTAAACGGTCAGACATGCAGATACAAACGTCGATGGTGACTTCCATGCTGCCGCTTCATAATATCCTCCAGGGGACCCCTGCGAACAGAATCTCGGAGGAGCCTGTCCTCTGAGGTTGTGCGCCCTTACCCTCTCCTCTGCCGGGGTATGAGGCTGGATCAGCTGTCCAATCCATCTGGAGATCGTTTCTCTCTCTGGAAGCAGGTGTGTAAGGCGGGAATGAGATAATGAACAGTCTCGGCAAGGTACGGCGTGTTTTTGTTTTGTCGATATACCACAGTAGCCCTCCAACTGAACACCACAGTTTTTCCTCTCTGACTGAAGAAAAGTGGGAGTTCCTGGGGATGAAGAAGTTTCCCGGTACAGAGCTCAGTGTCTGGTTCTTTGGCAGGAACGCTGGCTCTGGGATCAGGCGACCACCGTGGTTGCCGAAATGGACATGCCCCTCTGCCACGGAGAGGGCATGAAAGCAACTTATTCTCCTGGCTGATGCTGCGGCTACCAAGTATACGGTTTTGTACGTCAGGTGGCGAAGGAAAGCTGACGCCATCGGTTCAAAGGGGATGTCAGACATATACCCCAGAAATCCCTGGTTTGGATATTTACTAACGTCAATAATTACCTGTCTCCTACTACACTGACGCACTTTCCTATTCTATCAAGACGCTACTGGTATCATTTTAGCACTGCGCCCCGGTGACCTCTCCTACATGTCACCGCACACGATCTCCTCCTTCGTGATTTACCCATGCTGATGCGGCCCGAGAACCGCAGTGGTACGGGTGGCGGAGGATGGGGGATCCCAACCCGGGAGTGAGCGAGAAAAATCCACGCCAAAGTGTCAGTAGCTGGTTGGCCAACAATACAATACAGGGGTGACAAAATTCATATGAACAGAAATGTACGTACGGGGCCCAAGATTGCCAACTGGAAGTCTAGTAGAAGTCGTAGATGGCGTTGTATGATAGATGTCCGGAACGTCTGGTATGTCCGGGTGGATATATCCGGTATATCTGTCCGATATATCCGGTATTTCTGGTATGTCCTGGCCTTTCATGCTGTGGAGAGAGGCACTGGGTGGAAGTGTTAAACAAGTAGATAGGCCCCCGAACTGACTGGTCAAAATCAATTTGTCGAGACTGCGATCAGTCGACCTGCCGTAAGCGTTGTGTAGGGCCCGCGAGTAGAGGTGGGAGGTGGTAGAGAAAGGTAAGTTTTTTTTGGTTCGTTTATACCCAAACCAATAAGTTTTGGAGTATTTACTACACTAACACACATAATGACACTGCTATGACGGTGGGAGGCCCAACAGGCGGGACGTACCTGAAGGAACGCCCAACAATGCGCGACCAAAGGCCGACTCTGAGGCGACAGTGTCCGTTAGGTACGACGCGACGAATGTCAAAGGGGAATTCCATGCAGAGGGCCGGAGGATATATTCCACCGGGACACCGGCAAATAGGGCTTTTGATGACATGGCCCGGACGGGTCGATCCGCCTTTGCGTGAGGCCGGATCACCTGCATCAGTCACTTGCTGATAGTGTCTTTGGAGGCATCCGAGTGAGCGATGGCAAGTTAGACGAAGATGGCCTGTGAGGTTTAGAGGACAAGGATCATATGGGGGAGGCAGGTGTTCCCTGTTATGAAGGCGAGCGTTTGGTTCTGGGAAAGAAACCTGTGGTCCGGAACCAGGCGAACGCCTTGGTTGTCGAAGCGGATATGCCATTCCGCCATGGATAGGGCGTGTTGACAACTCCTCCTCCTCCTTGCCGTACCGAGAACAGTGTCTTGGTGATGAGTTTCTTGAGGGGGGTCGTAAAAATTGGCTCAAATTGTGGGCGGGCCAGGTAGTGGAGCACACCGTTCATGCTCCAAGCCGATGTAAGCGTGTGTTGCCCATACCCCTGGTTAGGGCCGATAGCTGTGGGCAGGTGCACACCGAGGAGTCGTCTGCGAATCCCGAGTGGATCGCCGCAATGGCCGACCTGCAATTTCGTGCTGGAGGGGCTGAATCGTGCCATTCGGGAATCAAAAGTCTTGACGGTGGACTGTCGTATGGCCTATAGTGCCAAGGCGGCAGAGGCCTGAGAAAAACCGCCCGCTCTGAGATGAGACCGGATTACGGCCACGCAGTCAGGCCCAGTGATCGCATGTGACGCAGACTGACTTGGACCCGGCCCAGGCACACCAGGTGTGGTTAGTCCGGGAGACTGCGCGTTGTTCCAGCGAGGAGACTCAATGAAAGTGGAAACCACACCCTCCTCCGCCGATAGGTCGTGATGAGTATGAGCCTTTTCCGGGACGGTGTGAGTAGGACTTTGTGTATCAGGTAAATGAGGAGGGGGAGGGAGGGGATGTTGGAGAGGGCTTCAATCCCCTCCCAATCTATCGAGAAGGCGTCCGACGCCCCCTCTGGAGTGGAAGGCTCGAATGCAGAATACCGGGAGCTTTGCGTTGCCTGCCGCCGTGAACAGATCGATATTTGGGTTCTGAGCAGGCGGAACAAGCTGAGACACGTGTCCCCCCGTAGGGTTCACTCCGTTTTGGACCCCACTCGAAAGGGCATCGGCAGTCAGGTTCTCTCTCCCGCGATGTGCGAGGCACATACGGAGATAATTCTGCCCTGACACCACAGGAGTATATTTCCGCGCGCAGCAATCGGAATTTCGTCCCTCACTGCCGGTTTACATGGGCCACCACCGCCGTGCTGTCGCAGAATGTGGTCACGGCGTGGGCTCGGAGATGTCGCTTGAAGTGTCGGAGGGTTCGGGCTAGTGCATCCATCTCGAGCGCATTTATTTTCACGCACCGTCAGGCGGGCTCCCACTCCACTGCTATTATGAGAATGTTCAGGTGCGCTCCAAAACCCTGTAAGGAAGCGTGCGAGGAGAGATAAAGACCAGTGGTTCTGTTCCCGTAAGGAGCGTCTGTGTACCTAGTTCTCCTTCGTCAGCCACCACGACAGGAGGTTTGTGTATAGGCCGCTAAGTGGCACCTGTGTATCTAGGATACTCTGTTCCGGGTCGTAGTAACGGAAAAGTGCAGCTGGTGGGGGGGGGGGTCTCATTCTGAGGACGGCAGTATAAGATTACGTCCACGAGACTGGCATTGAGACCAAGTGCTCTTATCTGGAGTGGGGGTTGGGGTGGGGGATGGGGTGGGTTCCGCCTGCTTGGGAGGCGTCTTATCATATGCCGGGAATTTTAGACCCGCTCTGTAGACGGTTTTTACCAACCGTTGCGAAAGTCGAGGATCAACCTAGAAACTGAATCTCCTGGTCTGCGGTGAGACGCGATTTCTCCCAGTTCATAACCCAGCCGAGTCCCTCTAGGAGCTCGGTCTTGCAGGCCAGGTTGAAGTGAGCGTTTTGATGAGACTTTCCCGTGACGAGCCATTCGTCGAGATAAGCGTTAAGGGATTCGCCGCTTCTTCGCAATTACGCTGCTACGGCGCTCTCTACCCTCGCGGCGAGGTCGAAACGCCAAAGGGTAGTGCCGCGGACTGCAGGAGAAGTCTTGAAATATTGGTGAGTCGGCTTCGATTGGGACGTAGAGGTACGCGTCATTAGGGTCGATGGAAGGAGCCCACAAGCCTTGTGTAAGACTCGGTAGAACTAGAACGAGAGTGTGCATGCGGAATTGAGTAGGTCAGACGAAATCCTTGTTTAGGGGTTTAAGATTTAGTATTGGTCTCTAAGACCCGTCCTTTTTCGGCTTCAGGAAGAAAGACGAGCAAAAGAGTGGTCTCTCTTCTCCCGTAGTCTCACTTGTCACGCCTTTCGCCAGTAGCGTGAAGAGTTTGCTCTCGTGGGCGTGTCTTAGGCCCGGTTCCGTAAGTACAGGGGTGTCCTTCTGCCTCCACCCCCGGAGGAACTAAGAAGACCTACATAGAGTATCCCTTAAAGACAACCCGTTCAACCCACGAACCCACAGGTCCATAATTTCCCAGCTGTTCTAGAGTAAGCGGAGTCCTACTCTTATCCCTACAGCCGGATATCCTGTATCCGTGGTAAGGTGGGCATTCCTAGGACCGAAGGGGCCAAATGTCGACCCGCCTTGTTGGTCTGTCTGTCGGTGTCGCGGTCTGTCATTGCGTGACTGCCGTCTTGGTGATCTGCTTCCCCTGCAGCTCTTAGTGATGTTGCCGCTGCCGCCACACCTCTTCCATAACTGGGCCGCTACGCTCTGCCTCTAGCGGGCTTCAGTAGGTCCGGGCGCCTGTAAGGTCTATGTTGCTTGTCGGCACTGCATGGTTCTGGGTGAGAGAATCATGATTTGGCCAGTGAGTCACAGCGGTCCAGTTTCTGGCAGACGGTGTCGCCAAACTGGCCATTAAATAGGTCGTCCCTTAAGATGTGTATTGTGGCCGGTCTCTATCTCGATTCTTCTGCCGGCCAGTTTACTTCTGCTAGCACGATGCGCCGGCAAGATTTTACTGACCGGAGCGCGATTTTCGCGAAATGAAACCCAGGAGCCACAGGACTTATGCGGCTGCTCGGTCCATGATTTAGTCTGGATCTCGCGATAACTGTTGGTGATGTCGTCTGGGAACCGCCAACAGAAAGGTTGATGCAAATTACCACTCGGGAGGCCAGATCTTGCTCAAAGAGTGATTTTTCAAGGCGACAGCGATGGGGGTCTTTTAAATGCCCGCTCGTCAAGCCCTGTTTGGCCTGAAGGCGGTCCGTGGAGTCCCTGGGTATCGGTGGCGGACGAAAAAGGCATTTCCAGGTGTCCCTCGGGTACCCGGAGTGCCATATCCTGCTTTGCGGGGAATGCAGTCCACCTAGGTTGCTTTTGGAGGATCTTCAGCTGATCGACACAGAACGAGTCCTTAGGAATGAAGGTAGAGTAGAAGGGTAGTACCCCTCAGCTCCACCTCCTTCAGCGATTTGGCTTTGGGAGACCTGTCGTCCTCGTAGTCCCCGAGTTCTGAAAAGGCCTTTGAGGCCTTTATTTCTAATACGTCAAGGTCCGGTGCGAGCGAAAAGTTCTTCGGGATCTGTGGGGCGGCGCATCCGACGGGGCCGGTTGGTCTCGTACGGTAGGCGGAGCTGTCTCAACCACTCGTGTTACTACCCGGTTTGGGACCGGCTGGGGTGTGGTCGCGGATTCCAGATGCTGTTCTAGAGACGGTGACTCCGCGGACCTATGTCGCCTAAGTCCCGTACGTACGGGTCGCGAATCCCTCTTAAAACATAAAGCTAATATAGGAAGATGATCACAATAAAAAGCGTATAGGCTCGCAGGATACAGAAGCCAACGAGGCGCAAGAGGCCGGAAAAGTAAACCCTGTAGGTAGAGAACCGTAATGAAGCTTGAAAAAACCAAAACAGGATAAGGTTTATCTCTCTTCCTGAGAGCTAACGGGAGGCAACATGAAGTCCCCAATAATAACTGAGAAGCCTGAACAAGACAAGACACTGGAGACGCCCAGGTGGGGGATGAGGGCTTCAAGCCCCGAATATCCCGTGGAACACGACTGAAAAAAGGGGGGGACACGGAAAAGGCTTAAGCATGAACAGTAATACAATAAGTACACGGAAACAACAGTATAGTAACTGTGCTAGTAATCGTAAGAACTCTATAGTAACGGTAAAACACGTAAGCCTAACACAGTGTATGGCACAAATGTACACGTGTAGAATCGTAATACACGAGTTGGGCGAGAACCTAATGTGAAAAGAGGCAGAAAAACTGCCAAAAACAAGAGAATACCTAGCGGTAGGAGGGGGTGGGGTGGCTCGACAAGGGTACCTATACTCGGGTGTACCACCAGCTAGTTTGTGGGCTTAAGTAACTAAACCTTCAGCGGCTAACGGTCGGGGACAAAAGTACACAAGTTCGTACAACGGATAAACGGACAAAACGGACAAGAAGGAGAGTAAAGAAAGTGACAAACTATGACAGAAAAGGAAACTTATTGAATGCTTCTTCGAAGCAACGGGAAAACTGGTCGTTCGACCGCAGGTCCAAGATGAAGCTCCAAATAGTCATAAAAACGGGTGAAATTTGTGTCACAAAAGTCGCCAACGAAACGTGTAGCTTTCTAAGTGGTATATTCGGAATGAAGTGTAAGTGGGCGGTGCCCAGTGAGCAAGGGCGCAGTGCTAATATGTTCCCATGTGTGGTTAGGTAGATGGGAAAGTGTAGATGTGGAGTGGGAGACAGGTAAAAGAGGAGCGAAGTAAATTGATTTATTGTATTCATATAGATAGACTTGTTGTTTTAACAATATTTTAAAATTGCCTTCGCCCTGCCAAGGCCGTGCTCCGTGCCATTTATAAAATTTAAAATCTGCCCTGCGGAGACTTCCGTAGTGTTCCATGATACCGGAAACCTCAAATTAATGTCAAGTACCGTCTTACGGTCTTCGGCAATAATATTATAAAAAAAAACACTTCAATAACAGAGTGCTGGATTATATTTTTAATATGGTATGTGACAATACAATTGAACGTTCTCTTTCGCGTCCCTTTCAGTCACATCATACCAACAAACAATACTTAAAATATGCTGCTGGAGTTCTACAAACAAGCAGACGAATACGATATAAGTAGATTTTAAGAAACGTAATGATACCATCTGCATATAATAGCGACATATAACTTTGTTGTTAAAATCTTTTTGTGGTACAACTGACATTTGCGGAGAAAAAAAAATACAATATGGAAAAACTATGTCAGTCGGGTACCTCTCAAGCACACCGTTCGAGAAATACGGGAATTAATTTAGTACCAGACGATGTTGAGCACTGTTTGCCCTTGTGCCTCAACACATCCGTATACTCAGTGTGTCTGGGTGGCTAACACATTGTCTGGGAGTGTATGACATACCTAAACAATGCTTTGTGTAGTATTTATACGCAAAGATGTATAACCTTTTTTTTATCGTGTTTGTTCCTTTAATATTTGTAAATAAATCGTCAAATATGTGGGACCATTCGACATGCTTTTTGGAAGCAGACAAAAGCACCCGTTATTTATTCATGTGTGTATGCGTGTATGTGTGTATGTATGTATGTATGTATGTATGTATATGTGATCTTCCCGCAAGCAGGAACTCGCGAAAGAAGCCATGGAGGCTTTTAGACTCGCAAGCTGACCGAAGCCAATCTCTCGGCACTCATCCATTTAACGTCCATGTCGGGAAGTTGTTATTGAACAACACCCTTGCCAGACGACAAACATTGCTGTCGGCGGGGAATCGAACCGGGGATCTCATGACTGGGAGACGCCGGCGTTAACCACTATGCTATACACTCCGCCTATACTGTACATAGTCTTAGACTGGGGAGTAAAAACCAATTCCGTTTTTTGTTTTTGTTTTGTTGGCAAAGTTAACATTGTATAGTTCGCAAGCTGCATAATATAGAAAACAAACTTTGATATTGTATACCTTTTAGTTCCATAGCAAAAACTTTTCCTTGACCAAGTTGGATAAAGAAAACCGTAAGAATTTGGTGTTTTGGGAATATTCTCTATTGGGAAACGGCATTTGCCTTTCTTTATAAGATTTTATATCTGGCATAGATTTTCGTGAAAAGCCAACGAGTTTTGCGTTACTAGAGAGATAACTTGAATAAATTCATAGGAAAAGTAGGCTGCTAATTGAAAGTATTTAATAACACGATCCAGTAGATGTGGGCAAGAACCACATCATAAGACCCATCATAACAGAAAAATATACAGAATAGATAACGTTTCAATATGTGTGGTTTGTTAACTAAATACATTTTCTACTATAGAATTAACAGTTTTACTTACCAGTTAGATATTTCTACGAGATACTTTCAATACGACCGACTGGGCTGATCAACACTTCTCGCATAACCGATGGAATCTGTAAACCGATAGAAATACAGAAACTCTTGAAATCATTTTATAAAGAAAATGGCGTCAACCTACGTTGGTGTACAACCAAGCGTAGCTCTTATGGTATTTAACAATGTCAATAGTATATGTATTTACTTTTGTGTTGGGATTGTGTTCGTGATTGTGATTCTAGTAATTTAAGCATTCCATACCACACCTTGCAGTAGAAAAGCTGTGACTTGTCAGTAAAACACACCTAACTACACGTTAAGCAATGTTAACACGACTTCCCCGGGTATCATCAAGTAAAATCGAGTCGATCTGAAAATATACTGACAGATATGTTAGGAAATATAACAGTTTGGATGTGCTGATAATTTGATAACAAGATTCACGTCTTGCTTCACTATTTATAACAACTATCAAATGATAGCGAAGTGATTTTATTTTGTGAAAAAAATGTATTTTGCTGTGAAACTGTAATGAGGGTTACCGGGAGAACAGAGGGGGGGGGGGGGATTAAACAGCGAAAAATATGTCAGATGAGGTTCCATCAATTGAAGTACAATCGATTTGTTTTACTTTATTTGCATGGGAGCTGACTCATGGAAAAGGTGAGGGTTAAATATAAAGATAGAATGGGCTCGGGGTTGGGATGGAGGTGGTTGAATTTCAAAGAAAGTTTAACAATCTTGGTATTATAGCAAACGCGTTATGTCATTTCGCGCTTCATGATGACAGTTACTGTAGATACTGTATGTCATTAGCAGGACCCTTCACCAACGTTGTTTATTATAAATATCAGAGATGTATAATGGAAGACAAGGAACAGGAGAGTTGGGAAAGAGGATAAATATATACAACGGTAATAAGTCACGAGAGCTTCAGTTTTGGTATTTACTTACCTTAGAAAGAGAATAGTTTGCTATTGCTGCGTGTGTATTATACTTCTGATTATTCTACGAGGAAAAGGCGGTATGTGATTCGAATGTGTCTAGCATAACACTTCACATGCCTATGTAGATTAGTGGGAGTAGAAAATTAGATGTTGGTAGGATTGTGTTAGGATTGCTGTAGGCTATCGTTAAAACAAGTGCAGCAAACAACTGCAGAAGCTCATGGAATCTTCTATTTGGGAAATATCATTTTAATTGTGCAAAAGATATACGCGGGATAACGGAGTTATTTATTTTCCTCCCATCTCCTTTGCCCCTTGCCTGATGCTCCTTCACAGCAGCCATGATTTGTTAAAGTGAGAGACGGTTGTAAAAATTTGTTTTGAAAATGAAATATAAAATAAAGATATTTTTCTAATATTTGTTCTCTCAATCAGTACCTTACATAAGTATGTAAGTTATAAGTCTAACAGACAGCTGGAATCTTCCATTAAACTACCTCTTGATTCTTGAATACAATACATTTGTGGCCTAAACCACATTTAAATGTTCACATAATTTATGTCCCGTTTGGCGTTCCATACAGTCGGTGATATGGTCTTCATTGAAAGCATTAAGAGGTTAAACACTGGTTTGAACAGTATTTTTCATATTTTATGTGTATCGACACACGAATCGTATTGCGTTCAAAACGAAAAGAAAACCTTGAGTTGTCTTCGCATTTATACAGTATGCGAATACTGTGAACAGACATTAGGAGCGCCATTCTTCAAAAGCAACTCAGTTCACAAATCGTATCGACATATAAAGTTTGTCATTTTGATAAATTCGATAAATTTGATTACAACATTCGCTTAATGACACCAATATACAAAACTGGCTAACCAACAGGAACACTAAAGGTTTAAGTCAAAGTAATTCATAGTCCATAATTATGTTTACTGCTCATATATCTCCAAGTACAAATGTTCACTACGGTTTCTGTTAGGCCTAACTTGCACACAAATCATATAGTGATATACAAATAGGCTAGGCATATACCTGTACCACGATATGGTTAGACAGAATTAGACAACCATTTAGCGAATTATTGCATTATCTGAGGTTTACATTTATTAGAGAAATTATACACCGGTATGATACCAAGGTAAAGTTGCAAGATAGTCTTGCTTCTGCTGAAACTAGAACCCAAATTACCCGGAATTCCCCTAATTTTTCTAGGTAGAATTAACGTTATGCTAGGGGCCTAATAATGATGTACTATTTGCTACTGCATGGCATTGTAGAACTTGAAAATTTTACTTTCA
Organism: Apostichopus californicus; assembly: GCA_020650975.1. Lineage (NCBI taxonomy): Eukaryota > Metazoa > Echinodermata > Holothuroidea > Aspidochirotida > Stichopodidae > Apostichopus > Apostichopus californicus. The sequence continues at coordinate 12,912 of JAIPMN010035701.1, forward strand.
AGTTCGATCAATAACATTGTAGTTTAGGCCTAATGTGTGTGCCCTTACATATAGCTATGTGAAAACAGAACCACTATCCCACTGGTACAGATAAAACATTACGATAATATGCAAACTTGATTCAGCTAGCCATGGCTGTTCCAGAGTGTTGGATTAAGAAGGTTTACTTTGCTTTATATCTGATTGGATGGGTACACTTATTGAGTAGAAGTGCAGGAGCAAGCAAGAGATGAGGGTCCTGAAAGTGAATCCCTGGAGTATGTAACACTTTCAGATACTAGGTGTTTTGTCATAGAAATTTTCAAGGACAAACATTCCTTTTTGCATTCAGCATTTTTTTTTGGGGGGGGAGGGGGGAGGGGGTGGGGGTGGTGGAGTATTTGAAATTACTTCTCCCTCATAGCTCCTGCCTTTGGTGCTAGGGGCATACCTAACAAGTGCAAGTTTTCTTTGATATACTATACTTATTCCGGTTGTAATGATAACTAGCGATATTAACATGGAAAAGCAAAATATTTTACACTCTTAGTTGAAAATGCCATCTCAATAATAGTCCTAACTCTAGATATGTTTCTTTGAATTTAACACTTACTACACAAATTGAAGGATCACATGTAGAGGGCTAAATGTGTTATCATGTCAGCATATTGTCTTCAAAGTTTGTTGATTTACACTTAACATGTCACGATGTGTGATATATTTGTAATGTTTTTATATGTTTTTTGAACTTTGCATTTCATCACTATGCAACAGTTTGTAAAAACATTATTGTAGACAAATTATATGTACAGTTCACAGGGGAAAAATGACATTTCTAATGCAACAATGATATTACTAATCTTGCTGTTGAAATATGTCAGCATAAAATATCACCAAATATTGAAAATGTGTATCTCCAATAACCATAATGCTATGAGGGTGTGGTTTTTAACCTAAAGATGCAAACAATCTACAGCAATTGTGTTTGACAATAAACTTTAGCCTCCGGAATATAGGAATAGTACTACATAAATGGTGCAGATCTCTCTCAAGGGAAACCAATGCCAAGCCTTTGTGCAAAAGCATACCTATGAGTATATTATTCGAGCACAAATGGCTGTCCTAACTTTTAAGCTCAGGAAAGCAGTGTTTGTATCTCCATTAGCCATACAACCGCTCAATATTGTTCTCCACCAAAGATAAAAAACTTCTCAAGTTGGTGTTCATATTAACAAGTGACATCTGGAATTTTCAGCAGAACCTGTTTACTATCATCCCTAATTTCAAATTTCTGTTCTAGTTTTTTACGGTTGTACAACAGACTGCCTTTTGTTTTTTATTTGCCACTACTTTCTCTTTTCTATTCGTAAATACCCGTTAAGTTACGTTGTATGCATACAGTACAGCCTCAGCCTATAGGCTACAATAGTAATTTCGACAAACACTTCCTTATCCCGCAACGGTGTCTCTAGTGCGCAATCACGGAACTCGGGTGAAACGGACAACCCACTAAAGCAAATGTATAAGAACGGGTTATGAAAATACAGTGTTATATCACGCACATATTCATATACATACGTTATATGCTTCACGATAATGTACAAAGCTTATGCGTTAAGGATTTTAGGCAAACACATGCATAATGATTTTGATAAGAACCATTACCAAGTGGAATTCAACTTCATTCTACATTCTCATTGTAATGGACTTTACTTCCTTAGATTATGTTCTATTTAAGAACATATATAATTTATTTATTTTCAAGACAATATTAAAGTGTCCATAACCACTATAAATTCGACGTCGTATCTTCATTATTTGCTCCATCTCGGCAGAAAAAATACAAGATA
>JAIPMN010035712.1:0-11699 GCA_020650975.1 Apostichopus californicus
AGATATAGATATATCGTAATGAGTTGGAAAATCAAGAATAGTAAAAAAACTTCCAGCCTCCACCGGGATTCGAACCTGGGCCTCCCACTCGAATATATAAATATAAAATAAATATTTATTTAAATAAAATTTATAGTATAAATAAATATATAATATTAATAATCAATCATATATCGTTTTTTAGAAAATTATTTGGAAGTGGGTGCCATCAAGTTAAGTTTTTTCTTTTCCTCCCTCTGATGTTTTTTTTCTTTCTTGTAGCTCTGGATTTTTGTATAAGTCTAGGTCTCAAAAGTAGGGACTAGGATTTCACACTAAAATAACGTGAGAGAATGCTGTTGTATGTGTCATCTAGTCATGTCTCATGTGAAGCTCTGCGGTATTGTCAAGCCCTCCGTCCAACTAAACCTTTTGAAGTTGGATAATTCGAGGAGTAACAGACGTCGAGCCACTGTTACGTATATATTGATCTTTAATTGATTATCGACCTTTGTGAATGTTTCTGAGGTGGGTGATATAAAGAGAGAGATGGTTTTAATTTTTTTACTTGCAGGAGGATGACTCTGAGAGGTTAAGACAAGAGGAAGAGGAGCAGAGACAAAGAGAGGAGGAGGAAGAAGCAGCGAGAAGGAAACAAGAGGTAAAAATAGCCGCTGCTTCTCGTTTATGACTTCCTAGAACCTGTTCCATTAAGATTCAGGCATGAGCTTTTTCCGCAAATTCGCAGAGTTTATGGAACTCTGGCGATGAAAAGATAGAATCTTGCAGGATTTTATAAATCGAAACTGGAATTTGCTTGTTTCTGAAAATAGAAAATTGGTGGTCCAAAGTATCAAACGTGAACACGCTCTAGCTTGCAAATGCCAGTATGAAATCAGATAATTGCAATTACAATATATAAATCATAAACGAGATAGATATTAATAATTGTAAAAAATTTGCAAATTGAAGAGGAAAACTGTTTCTGTACTGTCATCTTTGCTGGTGTATTAAGAAATTGCAAACTGGGTGGGTTTCTTGTCAACCTACTTTAACAGTGTCACAAATTGACCTCAAAATTAAAGTGTAAGTCCTCGTAGACCTTTCTTACATTCAACTTTACTGTTACTGTACAAACAAATTTATATCAAACCTTGAATGCTACTTTAATTGAAACCTTGGGATTTTTTAGCACATGATAGAGTGTAAGCAATGATGACCGGAATGGCCCCCCATTACTGGCCAACAAATCCATAAGACCCCTGATTACATATGCCATGAAGTAGTGATTAGCCACTCTTGAATGCAGTTTTGGCAAAGCATAAATAATAATAATAATAATAAGCAGCAGTTATTTTTACGACCCTTAAGAGACCACAAATGTGGGAGTAACCCGCAAGAGCTTATGGATTACAACTTACACATCGGGTGGCTTCCAATTCAACATTTTAACTCAAATTGGGAATCCTTTCAATTTTAGAAAGTCATTTCAGATGGGAAAACCGTAGATTGCTCTCGGATGATAAACCCACCTTACTATGACCCTGCCGGGTATCGAACCCGGAACCTCCCGATTGCTTTAAGCCTCATTGTTTAAAATGCCTCGGCCTTTATCCACTCGGCCACAGTACCAACAGCATTATATGCCTACAGCTAACATAAGTCAGATACGAGCAGTGTTGTAGCTGATAATAACTCTGAACTTTAGAAGTGGTATAAATAAAGTAGAAAATGCCAAATGGATCCTGATTATACTCAAGTTGTCCCTATGTCCATAATAATAATAATAAACAGTTCTTATATAGCGCAACTTACAATAAAGTCTTGCCGCGCTGTACAAAAGAAAGTGAAAGATATGTACACAATATACAATAAGAGTAAACATAACAATTATGACAATGAAAACAGGTGTGTCTTCAAAACAGTTTTGAACATCTCCACAGACACGACATTCTTTATGTTGAGTTGGAGTTTATTCCAAAGGAGGGTTGAGGAGTACTGGAGAGATCGCTCACCATAAGATTTAGTGGACACAGGGTGCATAGAGAGCATTGACTGGGTGCCTGAGCGCAGACTGCGAGTTGGGGTATAACTTTGAACAAGTTCACCCAAGTAGTGTGGCGCAATACCATGAATACATTCCATAGTCGATGTTAGCATGGTGAAAGTAGTGTGTTCATGAATGTAACAGTTTTAAGGATGCATCATTCAAGCACATCCTTGTGTGACGATTAATACATCTTTTCTGCTGGTAGGAGGCAGCAAGAAAGGCAGAAGAGAGGAAACGTCAAGCAGAGGCAGAACAAGAAGAGAGACGGAAACAAGATGCAGCGAAAGAGAAAGAAAGGAAGAGGAATGCAGAGCTTGAGAGGCAGCGGCAAGAAGACCTGCAGAGGGAAGAAGATGCCAAGAAAAATCCTGAGGTAGGCAAAATGAGATGAAAAGGAGAGGCGGAGAAAAGATGCCCTAATAATAGGGAGGAGATGGGTAAAGGGTACAGAAAGAGTAGATACCTCATCTAAGAACAGGGAAGGTAGGTAGGGGGAGAGGCTGGGGGTAGATGAAGGGGAGAGGGGAGGAAAAATGCCCTAATAATAGGGAGGAGATAGGTTAAGGGGTTGGAAAGAGTAGATACCTTATCCAAGAACAGGGAAGGTAGGTAGGGGTAGAGGGTGAGGGTAGATGAAGGTGAGAGGGGAAGAATAGATGCCGTAATGATAGGGAGGAGATAGGTAAAGGGGACGGAAAGGGTAGATACCTTATCCAAGAACAGGGAAGGTTGGTAGGGGGAGGGGGTGGGGGTAGATGAAGGGGAAGAATAGATGTAGATGCCGTAATGATAGGGAGGAGATAGGTAAAGGGGACGGAAAGGGTAGAGTAGGTAGGGGTGCTGGGAAAATTGCTGCGGTGGGTACCATGAGGCAAGAAATTAAGGCAGAAAGAAAAGTGCAGGGTGGAGAGAGGATTCCAAAAATTTAGTGCTGAGCATCATGAGACACAGTAAAAAGAATAATAATAAAGGTAGATGAAATCAGTTCGGTAGGGGGTTGGGTAGGAGGTGGAATGCTCATAAATTTGCAGAGAAGGGCAATCAGAGAGGTGATGATAGAGAAGGTGAAATGGGAGGATAAATCTGAAAAGCAGGAACACACTAACATAGATGACGAGGTGTGTACATATTAAGCAATTGTAGAAAGGGGAAGGGGACCTCTATATCCTGATGACCTAAATCACATCTTTAGAGCTGACAAGTACCCTAGATAATCACATCAGTATAAAATGAGATACATTGTCTGCATATCGGAGGGAAGCAAGGTCAAGACCTTTAAAGACGTGAACAATTACACTTACAGCAAACAGCATACAAGTATAATTTATGCTGGCTAGGTTTGATCAGTTTGAGAAACACTTAAGTTGAGAATACTTAAGTATACATAAGTAAGAACTCCTGGATGAAACAGTCAGCTTTAAAGTGTAACTGAGGTTGTCGATTTTCACTCGGGAGTCTTTATCACCGTTCATTTCTTTTTTCTCGGTTTTAAACTCAATTTCAGACATAACCAATGTTGCTGGTCTTACTGTTGTTGGATTCTTTTCTAGATCAGAGGCCTTGTGTTATTTAATGTTTTGATGACACCTCCTTTGTTCTACTGGAAAATATGCGTCATCATTCCATTCGCTATTCACATTTCTAACGCTTTCCCTCTCCTTGCACCCTCCCTACCCCATTGCTCCACCTCGTCCCTCTCCTATCCTTCACTCCTTCCGAGGAATGCGATAATGCATGTAGGAAATTTGCACATGTATATCTAAGGTTCCTTCTGCTTGCACACAATGTATGTACGTGGGCTTACCTGATCAAATACAAGTTACTGCGTAGACCTTAGCAGTAATCCCACAGGGAGTAGTTCCCTACCAGAAGCTTTGATTTATCAAGATGAAATTCAAGCTAAGTATTATCAACATGCCAGGAATGATTTAGATATTTGAATAAGGGAGTTGATAGCCTCTGTTACTTCAAACACCAGTTAAGTAAGTGAAGGCATCTCTTGTTTAGTCGCGAATCACAGCTGGTTATGATATTATCTAGTTATCGTTTATGTAACCAGCCTTGTCAACGATATCCAGAGACTACCACAAAGTATACATGATACTTAGACGTCAATGGAGCTTCCAGCAATGTTCAATGTTATATATTCTTATGTTAACTAGAAGTATAGCAGGGGTGGAACATTTCTTTAAGAGTGTTGAATATATTATACAAATGATTATTATGCAGTGAAAGTGTTCCTGTTTTGCATTTGGTAGTGATTGTGAAATATCCCTCTATTTATGAAGCAAAAAGTCTCACTGCTCATCAATTGCTTCTTCAATTTTAATGCAATTCTCAGACAGTTTTGCCTCGTTGGACTCACATTATTCTTGCCAAGCATTTATCTCTGTTGTGGTTTTTTCTTCATTTTTACTTTAATACCCTAGGCAATGCATGTGTTGCCTCACAGACCAATCCTGCAACACATGAGTGCAATCAGTGAGCAACTTTAGTGTTGTTAGTAAAGTCTCCTGTGACTCATCGAGCATATGATATTTGGTGTTGTTTCTTCAGTTAATTCAACATCCTAGCTACCAGGCAATGCATGTGTTGCCTCATAAATCAAAGTTCTGTAATTCAAAATGGACTGTCTGGTTCAGTGAGGAGAACTAGCATGAGTGCTTCAAAGTTCCTTTTATCACATCTTACTCTATTTTGCTCATTGTAAACTGTCTGTATAGAAATCCTCACCACAAATCATCTGTGCTTGGAACATTTATGAGCAACAGTTCTGATACTTTAGTAAATAAGTCTACGTTTGTTTCACTTGTGCTGCTCTAACCTCATCTTTCGTTGTTCTGCTCATTGTTAAAGTTCTGTATGAATAAATCATTAGATTCCTTTCTTAACTGATAAATCCTCACCACATTTCATCAGTCCTTGGAGCTTTAATGAGCAACAGTTCTGATACTTTTGTAAATAAGTCTACATTTTTTTTCACTTGTGCTGCTCTAACCTCATCTTTCGTTGTTCTGCTCATTGTTAAAGTTCTGTATGAATAAATCATTAGATTCCTTTCTTAACTGAGAAATCCTCACCACATTTCATCAGTCCTTGGAGCTTTAATGAGCAACAGTTCTGATACTTGAGTAAATAAGTCTACATTTGTTTCACTCATGCTGCTCTAACCTCATCTTTCTTTGTTCTGCCCATTGTTAAAGTTCTGTCTGAATAAATCATTAGATTCCTTTCTTAAGTGAGAAATCCTCACCACATTTCATCAGTCCTTGGAGCTTTTATGAGCAACAGTTCTGATACTTCAATACATAAGTCTACATTTGTTTCACTTGTGCTGCTCTAACCTCATCTTTCGTTGTTCTGCTCATTGTTAAAGTTCTGTATGAATAAATCATTAGATTCTTTTCTTAACTGAGAAATCCTCACCACATTTCATCAGTCCTTGGAGCTTTCATGAGCAACAGTTCTGATACTTCAATAAATAAGTCTACATTTGTTTCACTCATGCTGCTCTAACCTCATCTTTCTTTGTTCTGCTCATAGTTAAAGTTCTGTCTGAATAAATCATTAGATTCCTTTCTTAACTGAGAAATCCTCAGCATATTTCAACTGTCCTTGGAACATTTACGAGCAACTGTTCTGATACTTTTGTAAATATGTCAACATTTGTTTTACTTGTGCTGCTCAAACCTCATCTTTCTTTGTTCTGCTCATCGTTAAAGTTTAGTATGAATTAATCATTAGATTCTTTTCTTAACTTAGATCCTCACCTTAACTTAGATCCTCACCACATTTCATCAGTCCTTGGAACATTTATGAGCAACATTTCTGATGCTCTAGTAAATAAGTCTATATATGTTTCACTAGCGCTGCGCAAACCTCATCTTTCTTTGTTCTGCTCATTGTTAAAGTTCGTATGAATAAATCATTAGATTCCTTTCTTAACTGAGAAATCCTCACCACATTTCATCAGTCCTTGGAGCTTTCATGAGTAACAGTTCTGATACCTCCTTAAATAAGTCTATATATATGTTTCACTCGTGCTGCTCTAACCTCATCTATTCCCTTTCCTTTGTCATCATCTAGGAGCAGCCAGGAGAAGCAGCTCCTGCTAAGAAGAAGGGAAAGATGGGAGGTTTGCTGGGTAGAGTCAGCAAAGGAAGAAAGAAGGAGATCTTGGTAAGTTCTAAATTTAGGACCCTAAAAGTTAGAACAAGCTACACTTGTAGGAGGAGGGATATGGAAAATGAATAGAAGATTGCCGTTGTGAGATTGATTTACCCCCGCCTAAAATACCTCTAAAACACCAATCAGAAACCGTTAAAACAGATAATATGTATCTTTGTCTAACTGACAATAAAAGAAAGACACCCTAATACTATTACTGTTGTTAATAAAATCAAATTGATTGTTTCAAATAATTTGGCATTCACACATTAACAATATAACAAAACAATGCTCAAGAAAAATATCTAAAATTTGTGAGGGGATTAGGGGTAGGGGTAGGCTTGAATTTTGGGTTGGGGAGGGGGAATGGAGTATTGTTTAGAAACGTAATCACCACTCAGAACCAGTTTATCTCACTGCTTAAACTCAGAATTAGAAAGTCGAAAGTGAGGGCGCTCTTTCACATAGTAAATGTTTGCTTTGAAGCTAGTGACTTGCTGTTCTTGTTGTAATCTCATTTAAAAATGCTGTTCATTACTGTGACTGTGCAGGTCACATTTAGAATAAGAAACTTTGTCAGTATTTGATTGTTAATGTTAGGAAAAATGTCTTGGTAACACATTAGTCGGGATTTAATTGAGTAATATTCATATATTACAATTACACTTTCTTTATAAGCTAAAGTATTTCTCAGGTTGAAGTATAGATTATGATCGCTAATTGAGGGTAATTGTTCTGGAAGTCAAAAGTCGAACTGAAAGTTTTTATCAACAGCAAATTAAAAATAAGAATGGACTGCAGGTTGATTCATTAGCAACTTCATATTTTCAGCAAATGGGCCCTACTGGGAGATATGAGATGCCTAAAATTTGTTTGCTTCAAATCTCTGGAAAGTTATTGTGATGTAAATGTATAAATGATGTACATCAGTGTTTGATGATACAAAGTAAAGAATACCCTATAAATGGCAAAGTGTAGTTCAAATAAATGATGTGTGTTAGTGTACATGTCAACTGAAGTTTGATTAGGAAATGTGCCTTGTTTAAAGTTGTCTCGTCCGTTAATAGTTCTTTGAATTCTTTGAATAAATCTAGGCCATGTTGCTGAAGAAAGCGAGGGGAGACCTTCAATTAGAGGAACAGGAGGCGGCTCTTGAGAAGAACAAGTTCATCGAGGAGAAAGTCAAAGACACTAACGTTGAATCCCTCAATAAGACTCAACTAATGAAGCTCTGCGAAGAGTTACACAAACAACTACAGGCGGCAGAAGGTGATAAATTTGACCTGGAGATAAAAGTCAAACGGAGGGATCTTCAGGTAGGCACAAATCTTTTTTTTTTGTATATATATCCTTCCACTTTCTGAAAATTGAAGTAAAATAAAGGCGTGTCATTTCATATCAGAATTTTTCAGTCAGGTATGTCCCAAAAATAAAATTACAAAAAGAAGATGAAGAGTAAAATAAAGAAATTCTTCAGGAAGTTACATGTCCTTCAGGTAGGCCCTCCTACCACTTAAATTGAAGCAAAAGGACTTGGATCTCCAGACAGGTTTGTTCTTCATGTATTTGCCTCATGATAGTTGAAAATTGATTGGCCGAATGTTCATTCCGCAGTAGTTTCTATCTTTTTGTAACGGCGCCATCTATTCCTTGATCCTTCCTATGCTGCTGATGCTGGTTCCGTAGGGCCAATGTTTTGGGTAACCTCTCTGAGAATTGAGGATTTGATATTAGTACCTGTAACACCTCCCTGAGAATTGATGATTTGTTATTTAATACCTGTAACACCTCCCTGAGAATTGATGATTTGTTATCAGTACCTGTAACACCTCCCTGAGAATTGATGATTTGTTATTAGTACCTGTAACACCTCCCTGAGAATTGATGATTTGTTATTAGTACCTGTAACACCTCCCTGAGAATTTATGATTTGTTATTAGTACCTGTAACACCTCCCTGAGAATCGATGATTTGTTATTAGTACCTGTAACACCTCCCTGAGAATCGATGATTTGTTATAAGTACCTGTAACACCTCCCTGAGAATTGATGATTTGTTATAAGTACCTGTAACACCTCCCTGAGAATTGATGATTTGTTATTAGTACCTGTAACACCTCCCTGAGAAATTGATGATTTGTTATTAGTACCTGTAACACCTCCCTGAGAATTGATGATTTGTTATAAGTACCTGTAACACCTCCCTGAGAATTGATGATTTGTTATTAGTACCAGTAAAACTTCCCTGAGAATTGATGATTTGTTATTATTACCTGTAACACCTCCCTGAGAATTGATGATTTGTTATTAGTACCTGTAACACCTCCCTGAGAATTGATGATTTGTTATTAGTACCTGTAACACCTCCCTGAGAATTGATGATTTGTTATTTAATACCTGTAACACCTCCCTGAAAATTGATGATTTGTTATAAGTACCTGTAACACCTCCCTGAGAATTGATGATTTGTTATTAGTACCTGTAACACCTCCCTGAGAATTGATGATTTGTTATTAGTACCTGTAACACCTCCCTGAGAATTTGTAACACCTCCCTGAGAATTGATGATTTGTTATTTAATACCTGTAACACCTCCCTGAGAATTGATGATTTGTTATTAGTACCTGTAACACCTCCCTGAGTATTGATGATTTGTTATTTAATACCTGTAACACCTCCCTGAGAATTGATGATTTGTTATTAGTACCTGTAACACCTCCCTGAGAATTGATGATTTGTTATAAGTACCTGTAACACCTCCCTGAGAATTGATGATTTGTTATTAGTACCAGTAAAACTTCCCTGAGAAATTGATGATTTGTTATTAGTACCTGTAACACCTCCCTGAGAAATTGATGATTTGTTATTAGTACCTGTAACACCTCCCTGAGAATTGATGATTTGTTATNNNCTCCCTGAGAATTGATGATTTGTTATTAGTACCTGTAACACCTCCCTGAGAATTGATGATTTGTTATTAGTACCTGTAACACCTCCCTGAGAATTGATGATTTGTTATTAGTACCTGTAACACCTCCCTGAGAATTGATGATTTGTTAGAAGTACCTGTAACACCTCCCTGAGAATTGATGATTTGTTATATTAGTACCTGTAACAGCACTGGTAATGTTGATACTGATCTTACTACTCTATCATACACTATTGCATTACATCTCTTGTCTTTTCAGATTTCCAATTTGAAAGTTAAAGCCAATGAAACAAGAGGAAAATTGTAAGTATTCTCCTTGGTGTTGTTTTTGTTTGTTTTGTTTTCACCTTGTGTCAGATAAGTTATAGCTTAATAATAATAATAATAATAATAATAATATACAGTTCTTATAAAGTGCAAAAAAACATTAAAAAAAAACATCTTGATGCGCTGAAAAACAAAAAGGAACAGCAACCTAAAAGCAACACAGACAAAACTACACAACTGAAAAATGTACAGAGTAGAAAGACAAATTAATTGACAATATCGTGACCTTCATAGGTCACTTTGAAGAGGAATGTTTTCAGTTGTTTCTTGAACTGTTTTGTGGACATAGATGTGCGGATATTGATGAACCAAAATGATGGCATATATTAGATAGAAACAATAAATGAGACATACTTAAGAATAAACAGCTTAATAAAATGCTATTATACTGAAACACTGGGGAAAGCAATAGTATGTATATGGAAACAGTATGGAATTTTTTTCTTCTGTTTTTAAAAGATAGATAGATATAGATACAATAGTTAATAAAGAATTGATGGTACCTATACATCAATATATCAGTTAGGAAAGTTGTTTAACTGAATGATTGGAGGCTTGAGTGACACCATTTTGAATAATTGTTTCAGTGATGTCCATTTCTTAAGGCTATATGTCTAATGTTCAAACACTAGTCCTGGATGATTCTTCACAAGGCATATTTATAACTTCCAGGCCCCAGTAAATTAAAAGTAGATAAAGCCTGGTCCTTGTTCTAACAGTTTGCTTCAACCACCATGCCCCGTGAAGATCTTGGTTCATTCATCCTAAAAAAAAAATTCACGGAATATCCGTGATTTCTTTTCTACCTCAGGGACAAAAACTATTATCCTAACACAGTGTAGCATACGAAACTGGAGCCTATACCGCAATTTTTGTAAAGTTCCATGATTTGTTTTTCACCCCAGGCTCATCCCTGGGTCATTCTCCAAAAGGTTGACTTAATCCCTAGCCCCCAGTTGATCTCAAGTGGCTAAATTATCCTCAAAAATAGCCGATTTAATCCGTTACCCCCAGTAGATCTTCGTTCTATCATCCTCACAAAAGGCTGATTTAAGCATGAAGCTTCCAGTAGTTCTTGAATTTAGTCATTCTCCATAAGTCTGATCCCAATTTATACTAATTTATATTGAAGCTTACCCTCTGTAAGGCTGAATTTGCATGAAGCCTGGTTGATTTTGAATCATTCTTCCACCCTACCACTGGTGCATCATCCACCAGTCATAAAAGTGTTTCAAATTTTTCATCCACCTTTCTGCCTGTTTCAATCATTGGCAAGCTAAAACCTCTCACACCCATTGACTATATTTTATTTATTATATATGATGTTCATTTATGATGCATTTCTTAATATATTTTCTCTTTTTGCTACAGTGCCTTGCCTACCCTAAAGTCGACAAAAATAACAGTTTCTGCTAAACCAAAAGAAACAGTAAGTCTGACAACTATTTATGCTTCTTAGACAGACAAGGAACAGGGTATATTTGAATCAATACGTAAATAGCTGACATTGCTCAAAAGGAAATCAATGTATTATGTTAGCTCTGTGTATTGTGTTAGCTGTGTATTGTGTAATAGCTCAGTGGTTAACGCCGGTGCCTTTCAATCATAAGGTCCCGAGTTCGAGTCACTCCAAGATTAATGTATGTCGTCCAGTTACAGAGTTGTTGGCAATTCATAATCATGGACGTTAAATATGAATCTAAGAGACTGACTTCGGTCAGCTTGGGGCATTGATGAGCCAATGATGGCTTCTTTGCGAGTTGCTGCTTGCAGGAGGATCTAAAATACATGTATCTCAACAATTGTGTTGACTAATGTATTTCCTGGAAATATACAGAAACTTAAGAAAGTAAGATGAGCATTGGTGAGAGAGATAAGGATTGTGGTGGGTTTTTTTAACGAAAATTGTTATGAGTAAGTGAGAAAGATGCATACATGAAAAACCAGAGAGAGGAGCGAACATGGTGAGATTTTGGTTTGAGATTTGTTATTCACATCGTTCTCTTTCCTAAAGTAACAAAACAAAACTGTGAAATACTTTTATCTTTTTGAACCACACAGTCAAGAAAAGATTTCCGGTCAGATTTAAAGAAAGCAGAGCAGACAGCTGAGAACTGATGGAGGTATTTATACTGTTGGTTTAATATATGGGCCTTTACACAGTAAACCAACACGAAAATCAACACATGCAGTTTTCAGTATTGAAATTGGTATTTTCTTTGTTCTATTAGGATGAGTGTTAGTTATT
>JAIPMN010035717.1:0-13599 GCA_020650975.1 Apostichopus californicus
ATTCTAATTGAAACCTGAATTGAATTTGAAACCTTCAAACTGTAAATCAGTATTGACTGCATCTGCAAGTCAACAACACACACTAATCGGGTTGAAATATGGAGGTTTTACGGTGCATTCCATTCGGGTCATGAAAACTGTAATTTGTAAACTCTGAGACATTATTAAGATATTTCTCTTCTAAAAGTAATAATCAAGCAATTTTGAGTCCCAATAAGGAACACACCCTTATAGATAGCTAATCAAAACTTTTTTTCTGGGCCCATGAAACAGAGGAGTAAAAACCATGTATTGTCACTGATGATTAGTTTAGTATAGTAGAAAAAAGGATCAGGAGGGACACTCAAGTCCCTATCAAGGACCCTATAGGAGAGAGAAAAAAAACTGAAGACACAAACACTCAGACCCTATTACAATGCTTAAAGTGCTTGTCCAAAGCATTCTTAAACCCATTGACACTACTTGCAAGTACAACTTTCTCAGGCAAACCGTTCCACTCATTCACAACCCTATTAGAAAAAAAGTTATGCCGAATATTAATCCAACTTTGTGACTTTTGGAGTTTAAGACAATGACCTCTGGTAAACAACTATTAGCAAACACGAAAAAGTCAGTGAAGGATAAATTGTTAAAACCATACGCAAATCTTGAAAACCTGAATCAAGTCACCACGTAACCTCCAAGGCTCCAGTGTGGTGAGATTCAACAGTTTTAACCGCCTATAATAAGGAACACCCTTTAAGGAACTAATCATGCTAGTAGCCCTCCTCTGGACCTTTTCTAGTACTTCCGAATCCTTAGCAAAATATGGGTTCCATGTTAAAGTAGCCATTTAAAATATAGAGATCAGGTGCATAACATGGATAAAAGAACGAACAACATTCAGAGGAATTCAAAACACTTCTATAAAAGGTGGACGATATTTTCTGATTTTTGCCGTAATAAATCACTCAAGTTAAGCGCTTCATTATAATGCTTGATCAACCAGGCTTAAAAGCTTCGTTTGTAATTTTGGCATAGTGCAAACAACGAAAGACAGTAGTTATGAACCGATCAGCCGATACTGATTCCAGTACTGATAAAAATAGAAACAAGTATAGCTCATATCTCATTCAATATTGTTTCTAACTACTGCATTTCTAGCTGACTGATTTTTTTAATCAAATACGAGCTATTTGTGTTTAAAATTTTACTCTTTGGTTAACTTAATATTCGTTTTCGTTTGCAGTAAGATTGCACAATTTTGATGGTAGGCCTACACTATTATAGGCTTCTGTATAGCCTACACGTTGCACACGTTATGCAAACCGTTAATTCTTACTTATAGACTGTTTCTATGCTATGGTGATGCATTTAAATGTAGTTCATCTTCAAACATACTGTACATGTACTTAAATGAATTCATGATATTTATTTATCAGTTGACATTAACTGACCTATTGTGTTTACTATACAATTTAACACTGAAAGTATCCTATTACCTGTAGCACAGTTATATGGAAACTGGAGTAACATGTATGACTGATACAACAGTGGTTGCTACATGCTACATGCAACCATTTGTGCAAGTACGCCTAATTAGTGATGTATAGTCAATACAGGTTCTGCATGCAAGTAAACTTACAGGCCTACAAGAAAATAATACGCAGAGCACCTGTGATTAAACTTGTTAAGATGCCCGTACAAGTGTATCGTATGGGAGGATGACCATGTGACTGCCAGCATACTGCCACCATAGTAACTTGGCCGTGGCTTCTTGCAGTTCTTATACAGTCTGTATCTACTAACTAGTGTGCAGTAGCTGTGTATTGTAGCCTACATTATTTGCAATCCGCTGTGCACTGTTTCTGTTCCTTACAGGGGTATGGCTTGCAAAAATGATATTATCACAGTTCAAAATATTTGTACCACAGGTTTTACTAGGTTAATAAAGAATAGAGATTGGTTTCTAAACAAAAATATTTTCAACTGAACACTGAGAAAAGCAAGTTTGTTTTCAATATTGGTTGCTAACTATCGGTAAATGAAACAAATTTTACCGATCAGACCGGTATCGGCCAATACCGAAAATGCATGCCTATAATCGGTGCCACACAAACATAAACTGCGTGTGCTGAGTGCCAAACAGGTACAAGCAGCTAGTCACCTCGGTTATGATTGGCTAGTACAAATCAAAACAACCTCCACACAAAGTATTCAAACTTGATTTCACCTTCGGCTCCTCAAGTGAACCCATGACTAACGTGAACTACATCTCAACATTTCACTCTTTGTGGTATCCAGAAATTACCACTATAGCGCCTAAACCAATCAATTATAATTTTAGCGGAAGATTTAAAGGAATCTACCGAATAACATTACATGAAAGTGTACAGTGATGTAAATGACTGAGCTATATGCTAAAACAGTTCTAGCTACAATTACCAAAACAAAAATACCTTGACCATACCATACCATACAATATTATTATAAGTATTATTTCACAGTTCTGGAACACGTATCTATACTGTTTTTATAGGTTTGTGCATAATTACTTTATATGGAGGTATTAGCAATATTCATGTATTGAATTATGGTAACAACAACCATAGATTGTTAATACCTCCTGCAGTACCTTCAAAGTGTGAAATTTGATGGAAATGATGATGTGGTTTGCATGGTGTTGAATTGACAAATGTTCAAGTTGAAAACACATTGTTTCATCTTTTCTTATGCAGTTCTGAGGCAAACTAAAAGTAAATGGCTGATCGTGATTAGATTTACCTTATCATTGCTTAAACTGATGGATACCTGGCCAAGAAACCGTGACAATTTAAATTCTCTGTTTTTACCTTTGATTGAATGAAAGCCAGAGCTAATCTATAGTTGGCTTCCAATAGGAACTGATGTGATCCTTTAACTTAGCTTTCGGCGGTAACAACTGCACCGAGGCCAAGTTAAAAGTTATATCATGTACATCCCCCCCCACCCCCCCTCCACTCCCCGACACACCTCTTCCGCCTGCTCCCCATCATTTCAAAGTTTTGTTTTATAAAAAATATCCAGTTCAAATAACAATTAACATCACTTGTTGACAAAACAGGATGTCAATGTGTGATGGCTAAGTTCCAAATTCCTGGGTCGATCGCAGGTTAACTATGTTTTCTTTGAACACAAGAATCACGTGTGCTATTACAGACTGTAATTTAAACTTGAGGCTGATAGAGAACAGTTATTAATGTTATATTAAAGGACTTTAAAAATAGACTGACTGAATTCAGCTAAGGCTTATAATAACATACGGTGTTCATAGGGTAAAATGCAGTTAAACCACTCAGACACAGCTTACTGTACTTGATACTAGTTTTAGTGCTTGAATAATTGGATCATGAAAAACTAGAATGGATTAGTAATTTTCCAAAGCCATGCTTCTAACCAGTTTATGGAAAGAGAGAGAGAGAGAAAAAAACCCCAAAACCAATGTCTTTTTGATTCCAATATTTTGTCACGCATGCAAAATGCACCCTTAAAACCTAATCATGAATGTTTTAAGAACTTTAAAGGTTAGTCAGTGGGCAGAAAGGTAATCTTCCGTTTCATATTTCATTGACATTTTAAAATATCCACAAGCAGGATATTGCCCGGATCAGATACGGTGCGAAGTTGAAATAGAGGTCACACATATGGGGGGCGTGGTCAGTGTTTATGCTGCAAAGTGTGAATATCTCACATTTGAAATCAATTAACTAGCAGTCTAAGTTATTAATAACTTTTTTACCTGAAGTAAAATGCAAGGATATGATCATGTAAAAAAGTCACCAGGTTAAACACAGGTTGTTGTTGCGTTAAACATTCTAGACATCAAAGTTAACTGTACTAAATTATGCAAAAGAGTGTCCCAGACTAAAACCATAATGTGAGCAGTTTCCAGTGCAGGTGTTTTTGTTGTGAAAATGTCATGAAAAATGTAAACTATGAGAGGATTTAGGGGGTTGTCAAAATGAGAAACATTCCATGTCAGTACATCTGTGTGCAAAACCAAAATACGGTGTCTACTCGTAAGTGGTTCTCGGCCGTTGAAGTTTATTATCCAATTACTGGTTCATATTTTTAGCTATAAGGATGGATACAAAGGAAAAAGCTGGCTCTAAATATCTTGCTATGTAACTTCTCAAAAGTCCACAATTTGGTAGCTCGGAAAAATGTTGTGAAACGTAAAGATGCTTTGACATATCTCAATGGAATCTCCCATGTATATGAATTGCTTTCATGGTGACTTTACAAAATGTACTGTTTACTTGATGACTTCTTATCTTTTATGGCACCTTTACAGTTTCCAGGAATAGCTTGTGTATGTCACCTAGGCTTGAATGGAACCTAGCTACAAACTTCACATAGTACTTGTGCAATATCTAACACCTTTCACAAGAGCTTGCATGGTCAGAAACCCCCAAAACTCCCTGGATTGGATTTTGACCAGCAACAATACTTTAATACCTGTCTCGACCGTCTACTAAATGGTAACTTTCCATCTACCTGGCATATTAACTGGTAACATTTTTAATAGCACTGCACCCCCGCTCCCCCCTCCCCCCATTTGATCCTGCTCCTGGTCAACACCCATCACTCCTTCCTTCTGAAGGTGAGAGAGGAGGGCAGGGAATTTGCCAAGGGAGGGGCGAACCTGTCGGCAAACTATTAGAGCCGTAGATTCGGCCCTGGAAACTATCTAAGCGTAGCGCCACCATAAGTTGGCGCTACGCGTGAAAGAAAATTTTGGCCGAAAATGCCTCCCAGATCACTGGAAATGTCACTTCCCAGGCCTTGTAAGTTGCATCTAAGCATTTTCTATTTTGAAATTACTAGCCATATCATAAAAACATACATAAAAATATTGCTCAAGGGGGGTAGGGGGGGCGGTCGCCCCATTCGCCCCCCCCTTTGCTACACGCCTGTTTGGTAGTACTGGTATCGCACATAAAGTCGTTCATTGGAGCTTGCATGAAAAGTTCAAGCCTTTTTCGCCTCTAGTACTTATACCACATCTAATGCCTTTCACCAGAGATTGTTGGCACATATGGCATTTCACATAGCTTGTGTGCCAGTAGTACTTAACAAACTTACATTCGCAGCTTCAATGAGTGATTGATCTCAACCTCCTCTTCCTGTCACAAAGACAGAAGACCAGACCAATTCAGTCAAATGACTGATTCCCCAAAAAGTAGGCAAAACAAGAGTTTCAAAGGACATCAAACTGCAAAATGCACTTTTTACTTGATCTTTTTTTCAAATGTCATTTTTTCCAGTTTTGTCTTCTAAAACACAAAATAATTTAATTCTAACGGTCATTCAGATTGCGTCTCATAGCTCATGTTGTGAATGAGGGGGTTGCTCATATGTGGACATCAGCATATTCAGCACAACCCCTCAAAAGAACGATAAAAGTCGGTGTTTGACAGACGATAAAACGTGACCGATGCATGAGCATCATCACCATCATTCCAGGATCAGAGTAGACATATAAATTCTTCCCAGCAGGCGGCTTGTCCTTGACCTCATTGCAGAATCAAAAGAGAATTAAAATAATAGCCTGACGACACTTAATGAACAACATTCAAGGTAACTGGGATACCTGACCCATTTATTCTTTTGTTCGAAGACCTTGAGCGCTCTCATTTTCTGGAGAGCTATTTCCAACAACCCGAACCACACACCACTGTCGCCGCCTGCACTACTGCTGCTGATAGGAAAGATTGCATGCTAAAATGAAGAGGTCCACTAATCACATCAGGTAATGTACTTTTATGCCGTATCAGTCTATATATATATCAGTCATGATAAAATATCTACGTCAAAACTTAGCTTATGACAACAATTACACACAATACAACGCTTAGTAGGGTTCCAGATATTTTTGAGGCTAAACAGCTGATCGACTGTTCAAAAATTGACCTTTTATTTATACTTTTAGTGCAAGTCGAGTACTGTACTCAAGTCCAGAGAGAAATTCCCAATAGTGGAAGTGAGGAGAAAATTTATCAGGTGGACAATAGCTATATATATTCAAATTTTGTGAATATGGCAATGATTGAAACTCGGTTCTCTCCAGTAAAAATTCATAACATCATTCATACTGAGTTTTTATGGAGATGAGTTTCATACAGAGAGAGAGAGAGGGGGACGGGAAGAAGACAGGGTTTTGTTCCCAGGGGATGACAGCGGGGTCAAGTGTCTTCAAATGACCTTGAATATTATTACTTTATGATGCAACAGTTGTACATATCAAAATACTGCCAAACATTTGGCCTGCTTGCGTACTCTTACAATCTGAATCTGTACACACAAACTGGCTCTTTTCTCAAGTTCTAGCATTATATACACTGAGTATATTAAACCTGCCCTTTAATTTCTCAAAACTGAAAGCATCTGTCTGATCAGATTGAAGCCAAACCACATTCTTTTGTAACTGTCTCATACAACCATCTTGACTCTGTGTGCATAAAGTATGTCGTCCAGTTACAGAGTTGTTGACAATTGACAATTCATAATCATGGACATTAAAATATGAATCTAAGAGACTGTCGACTTCAGTCAGCTTGCAGCTTTGATAAGCCAATGATGGCTTCTTCGCGAGTTCCTGCTAGCAGGAGGATCTAAATACATACATAAAGTTATGAGAGTTTTTAAGGACTGTTTCTTTGCCAATACCATTTCCAATGTTGAGTTTGCTGTTATACATCCCTTCCCATGCACACCCCCCTCCCCTCCCCTCCTCTAGCTATGTATCTGTTTAGTACTATGAATCTCTGAGAAAGGGGACAAAAATTTGCTAGAAATTTTTTTTTTAAATTCAGTCTGGCAAAACCTATAAAATAGGATCCACTAGTTTGCATGATATTATAAATCAGCCTTCCGTGTTTCCTTGCAAATTTCTAGAAAGTTCTGAAAACCTACTGATTATTTTCTTCATACCAAGCAACCTTTCTGAATTTGATCATCAGCACATGAACATTGATTTGTGGGCAGTTTGCTTATGATTCAAATAAGAAATTATCATGTTTTCTCTTCATCAAATTTTGAAATAAACCAATTATGATATTAAGGAACTGTTACTTGAACTTTTAATCATGAAGAACAGTACCAAAGGGTTGATCAAAATAACCCAAAAAACTTCTCCTTTTAAAATGTTGTTTCTCACTGCATGATTTTCTACAAAATCCAGGCATGAGTTTAGATATATATATATCTCTTGAAAGTATTTCCTAGACTGTCTAGCTTAATTGTAATTTCAGATCACACCAGGAAATTACTAGGCACATCCATTTACAGATGTTTTTCTTGGTAAGAAGGATATTTTTGGGATTAATTGAGCAAGATTGACGAGTTTCCTGTCCTGACAGAAAAATGAACTTTCTCTTCTTGTTTTAATTACCAGAAATGCTCAAGGGGCCATTTTAAAGGGTTTGAATGAGAAATAACAAAACATGACCAAATACTTGGAAGGATGTATTATTTAAATTATTGGCTGGTTAAAAGAAATTACTATGGATTTATTATTTATGTCTTTAAGGAAATGATGCATGCTTTGGTGGTTAAATACAACTATAATAGCCAGCCATTGAACTGGAAATTAGCCTCTAGAATGATATTAATCTTTCAATATTTCATGACAATTCTTAATAATGTATGCTCATCTTTTTGTTTGTTCTACTACTTATTTCAGGCAAGGTTTATTCAAGGTAAAAGAAGCTTACATGGTCACATGTACTTGTTTCTAAAAAAACAATCACAAGAACAATAAACAAGAAGAAGAATTTATCTTTCTATAAAATTGACTTTGGTAAAGTTAACGAGTGTACATGATCAAATGTGGTCAGGACTATACAAGAAAAGATGTCTTTCCCACAATATCTACTTTAATCCCAAGTATAGGACATTGCATAGTTCACAGTACAAATTATCATCTCCAAATCTGATCTGATTCCTCTTCTAATGACCCCCTCCCTCCCCCCCTATCCCTACCGTTAACCTCTCTACTGACCAAACCTGGCTGCCGTCCCTCCTAGTGTAGAGTGACACACGATATTAATATAAACAATTTAATACAAACTGAGGAATAGAATCATAATATCGCAATATCAGAGAGCTGGTCAAACCAATCATAGTCTCAACAACAAATTTTTTGTCTTTTATTTTCATTTTCATTTTCTGTTGATGACTCGTGGTTGAATTCCCTTTCAGTATCTTACAACGTTGTGTATTGCATTGTAGCTTAATGGTGATAGTTTAATAAGATACACACTACGGCATCAATCGTGAACAACATCAACAAGTTCCATGTTATTTGGGGAATGAGTCTTATTAAAAACTCCAATATTACAGAACACATGTAGCAACCAAAATAAAAAAGTCTCTAAGATACTGTGTTCATCAGTCTTTTTGCAATAAGAAAAAATGGCAGGTGGGGTGGGGGGGGGGCAGGATGAAAGAACAGGAAGTAGGAGTAAACATGCCAAAAAAAAAGAGTAAAATAACTATGGAAATGAAAGAAGGGAGAAAGGCAGGTTACAAAAACTAAACAACAGAAGCCTTAAACACTTACAGTGAATTAATTTGGCTTTTTCGAAACCATCTCACTGTCACAATTGAAAACAGATAACCTTGTCCCAGGCTAAGGAAGGATTACATTCTTAACTTTCTAGCCTTCAAATTTCCCTCTTGGAAATCTGTGGATTTAAGAGGTGCGTGCAAGAAAAGTAATGTATGTAGGCCTTCTTCGTGACCTCATCCAGATGTGTTGCATTTAATAGATGGGTAAAGCATAAATGTATGGGCTAGAAAGAGACTTGATATCTATATTTTTTGCTTAATTTCTGATCTTATTATTGATGGCTTTCTGATATAATTACAACCTTAACTGATCCTGATGCAAGTCAACAATGGAACAACTGTCAAAGATTATCTTTAGAACTCTCCCTTTAGAACCAAATATGGTCAAAAGTGGTCAAAGTTGATCTATTGTCATATTACCCCCTTGAGAATGCCTTAATCTCACAGAGGCATTTAATAACAGTCTAACATTTTCATGATATAACTTGGGACCTATACTATAGTTTGCTTTAGGATGAGAAGGGGGAGGGGATGGGGGGGGGGGGTTGGGGAGGGAGAGGGAGAGGGAGGTACAGTATACACTGTAAAGCATGGGTGTATAGGAAA
Source organism: Apostichopus californicus (assembly GCA_020650975.1). Classification (NCBI taxonomy): domain Eukaryota; kingdom Metazoa; phylum Echinodermata; class Holothuroidea; order Aspidochirotida; family Stichopodidae; genus Apostichopus; species Apostichopus californicus. Next base: position 9,196 of record JAIPMN010035717.1, read on the forward strand.
CTGGTTTTAAACAATATCAATATATACAATATCATTAAACAATATCATTTCCATCTTTCTTGGAAATGATTGCCGGGAGATTTGTTTGAATAGTACAGCACTTAATATAGTACTAGCTGAAAATAAATTTGTAAAACTGATGTACTTTGAAGACTCAACAGGTTTTCCTTCAAAGACTGATTTATTGAACCTAATGAATATTCTACTTCATATTTTTCCCTTCCATGTCACTAAAAATCATTAAACATGTTTGACACTATTGAGGGTACATTACTGACCGTGGCTCGGGGAGGGGGGGGGAGGGGTTAATTTAAGTTCTAATTCTTATGAAACTCGTTATATATAATATTGAAATATCTGTCATGGTAAATGACTGAATAAATTATGTAGTCTGCTACAGGGATTTATACCAGCCAACTGCTTAGTTTTACTGAATTATTTCTACAAGGTTTAATGCATTTCACTTGTACCAGTGTGTCTCAAATGAATTGTTGTTAATAATATATATTTTCAATCACCAATCACCAACATTGGTGACTGTACCTGCCTATTGTCTGAACCACCAACTAAGGCAAACTGTACATCCATGCAGAAGAGTCAACTTTTGTGGCAACGAATATTGTGGTAAACCAAGTAAAGTTGGGTTAAATGACTTCACATTAAATAGACCCGGTATCCATGGTTTTCAGATGTGACAAACAAGGCAAAGTCTTACCTAATAAATTTTATCGGCCCAAAAGAAATTGTCTGGGATTATCGTTTGTCTTTTCTGCATGCATGGCGCCAATTAAACGATAAATAGCAGACATAGATTTATAATAACTGTTGAAATGTTGTAGTAATAAATATTAGCATAGACATAGCTTAATAATTGTTCTAATGTTCTAGTAATAAATATCATAGACATATGTTAATAATTGTTCTAATGTTGTAGTAATAAATAGCAAAGACATATATCTCAATTGTTCTAATGTTGTAGTAATAAATAGCATAGACATTTCTTAATAATTGTTCTCATGTTGTAGTAATAAATAGCAAAGACATATCTCAATTGTTCTAATGTTGTAGTAATAAATAGCATAGACATATCTTAATAATTGTTCTAATGTTGTAGTAATAAATAGCATAGACATATCTTAATAATTGTTCTAATATTGTAGTAATAAATACCATAGCTTAATAACTGTTGTAATGTTGCAGTGATAAATAACATACACATATCTTAATAATTGTTCTAATGTTGTAGTAATAAATAGCATAGACATATCTTAATAATTGTTCTAATGTTGTAGTTATAAATAACATACACATATCTTATTAATTGTTCTAATGTTGTAGTAATAAATATCATAGACATATCTTAATAATTGTTCTAATATTTTACTAATAAATAGCATAGACATATCTTAATAATTGTTCTAATGTTGTAGTAATAAATAGCATAGACATATCTTATTAATTGTTCTAATCTTGTAGTTATAAATACCATACACATAGCTTAATAACTGTTGTAATGTTGTATTAATGCTTGGATGATCCTTTCATTCATGAAACATCTAGGGATAGAAGACTGTAGACAACTCAAATTACAACTGTCAACCATCGTAAAGTGCCAGGTACACTACATGTGAGGCCATTCACAAAACAACATCAGAATCATCTTGTAATCCTGAAACACCAGAATAATTTCAAACCGAGGTCAAGCACCTCACTTGGGGACTACAAGGGAAACACTTTTACAGAGACAATCAATGTTACACCCTCTGGCAGTGTAAATCATTGCTTTGACTATGATTGGACACAGTTTGATCATGAACCATCCTTAGAACAATTGACCCCCTGCCTGCCCCCCTCCCCACCCCTTGGCCAACTTTCTAGTCTCAATTAACCCTACTAAGTCATCATTCCAACCGAGCTATATAATCCCCCCTCCTCCCCCCAGTATGGGTTAGGGTTTGAGGGAGGGCATCAAGAGGACTACTACATTTTGTTTTCATTTGCCTATACACTTATAGAAATATGACTTCCAGAATGGGGGCTGGCTAACATAATACAGCGGGGAGACCAGGCTCTTCATGCCACCTTTGTGTAATAGTTTACCTTTGTGTAATAGTTTCACTTAATGCATCCATCCTGGTTCATACTATAGCTTTGTGTAATAAATGTAATGCATATATATGGGTATGTACTACCTTTGTGTAATAGTTTTAATTAATTCATCCATCCTGGTTCATACTAGCATTGTGTAATTAATTTAATGCATCCATCCTGGTTCATACTACCTTTGTGTAATAATTTTAATTAATGCATCCATCCCCGGTTCATACTAGCATTGTGTAATTAATTTAATTAATGCATCCATCCTGGTTCATACTAGCATTGTGTAATTAATTTAATGCATCCATCCTGGTTCATACTACCTTTGTGTAATAATTTTAATTAATGCATCCATCCCTGGTTCATACTAGCATTGTGTAATTAATTTAATGCATCCATCCTGGTTCATACTACCTTTGTATAATAATTTTAATTAATGCATCCATCTTGGATCATACTAGCATTGTGTAATAATATTAATTAATGCATCCATCCTGGTTCGTACTAGCATTGTGTAATAATATTAATTAATGCATCCATCCTGGTTCGTACTAGCATTGTGTTATAATATTAATTAATGCATCCATCCTGGTTCGTACTAGCATTGTGTAATAATATTAATTAATGCATCCATCCTGGTTCGTACTAGCATTGTGTAATAATATTAATTAATGCATCCATCCTGGTTCGTACTAGCATTGTGTAATAATGTTAATTGGTGAATCCATTCTAATTCTAACTCCCTTCATGTAATAGATCCAATGAACGCATCCATCCTGGTTCATACTACTTTTGTGTCATAAATTCAATCAATGCATCCATCCTGGTTTGTAATAGTGTTGTGTAATAATTTTAATTAATGCAGCCATCCTGGTTAGTACCATCTTTGTGTAATAGTTCCAATCAATGCATCCATCTGGGTATGTACTACATTTGTGTTAATTTATTCAGTTTTCTCCTTGAAATTAAAGAAAGGAAGTCATAATAAGCATTAAAGGAGGAAGAAAGAGCTCATATCCACTGCAGGCATTGTTAAATTATTTCTGATGGAGCCCATTATTACGCTCATTTTGAAAACAGTTATTCTGAACTACAAAACATAGCGATCGACCCTGACCCTATGGAGTTTTGCCCCGCGGCATTATCTGATAAATTCTAAACTCTACAATTTGATACATCTAATTATGAACATTATCCAGTAGCAATCGTAAAAAAATCCCAGGGACCTTATTTGGAAAATGTTTTTGATGTTGACAATATGCAGAGAGTGTTGTTGACACCACTGAAAATGAATGACAGTGTAAGCCACCATGTTTTTTTGTACAGTTTCTGCCTATTGCTGCTAGGTTGTGACTGATGTTGTGCACTTAAGATGCTCAGGTGTTGCAGCAGCATACAGGTGATTGAATTGGAAACCTTCAAATTACTCAATTATCTCGGAAAATTTCCATCGTCCAGGAGCCTTTAGATGTATCGGCACATTCCCGATAACACTGTATAGAAGAATCGGCATGTTGTCCATTAAAAGCAAAATGAGTAGGTGGACAGATGCGAACAATTATCCAATAGCTGGCGAATCAATTTCACAACAAGAATGTGCACGGTATAGCAGTTGCTCAAGCAAGAGACATGCTCAGGGTTTGAGTACTACACAAGTGACTCGGGTTGAGTACTACACAAGTGACTTGGGTTTGAGTACTACACAAGTGACTTGGGTTTGAGTACTATACAAGTGACTCAGTTTGCAGTACCACACAAGTGAGTGACTCATGTTTTAATACCACACAGGTGACTTGGGTTTGAGTACTACACAACTTACACAAGTGACTTGGGTTTGAGTACTACACAATTGACTCGGGTTAGAGTACTACACAAGTGACTTGGGTTTGAGTACTATACAAGTGACTCAGTTTGCAGTACCACACAAGTGACTCATGTTTGAATACCACACAGGTGACTTGGGTTTGAGTACTACACAACTTACACAAGTGACTTGGGTTTGAGTACTACACAAGTGACTCGGGTTAGAGTACTACACAAGTGACTTGGGTTTGAGTACTACACAAGTGACTCAGTTTGCAGTACCACACAGGTGACTCTGGTTACCATCTTTAGTCTCCAGTTCTCCCATACTATCCGATCTTTGGATGCAAAAATTGTATGCAAATATATACTTTCATCAGACTCACTCACACCAGGGCAACTTCTTACTCAGCTGTTTATTACTGAGTGCAATTGTGACTGCAAATTATCAACCAGCTGATTGTACTACAAACATATTAAATATCAAGACAAACAGTTCAGGGA
>JAIPMN010035734.1:0-10508 GCA_020650975.1 Apostichopus californicus
ACCCCCCCCTACTTGCACCAATAGCAAACTATCTCACCCCCCCCCCCCCCATATACAATAATGGTGAATACAATTCATATTGCCAATGTCACATTTGTTGCAAGTTTTAAGCACCATATTTTCATGGCTTTATCAGTTAAAACTGGTAACTATAGTAACTGGCTAACATATGTTAAAGCATTTACAGTAACAACTGTCTGTAATTGCTACTGTTAAGTATATCTTGTTAAGATGGTACTCTTTGCAGATTTTGAGTGTTTTGCCATAAAGCATCATCCACATTCTGTTAAAATGTGTTTGAAAATATGAAAGGAACCTTTAGAGTAGTGTGATTAGTCCAGTCAATCGTTATGCAAAGGTTCGTTATGTGCTGTTTGTAATTCCTCATTCTCAGTAGAAACTGTTCGTATATAAGTTAACACATGTTAACGTTAACACATGTTAACATGTTAACACACGTTAACACATGTTAAGAAATTATACACACAGCAAGTCATTGATTAACGGTTACTCACTTGAACCAGTTCAAACTGATAAAGCCACAAGGATTGGGTGGTTTTAGAACAAAGTGGTCATCAGCTAAACAATAGCAAAATGGTCATGAGCTAAACAATACCAAAATGGTCATGAGCTAAACAATAGCAAAATGGTCATGAGCTAAACAATAGCCAAATGGTCATCAGCTAAACAATAGCAAAATGGTCATCAGATAAACAAGGTTTATATGTCATCAGATAATTTAAATAAGAGCAGAAACCACATAAACTTGGCATGAAATATTTAAATTGGTTTTTATGTATACAGCTCACCATCCAATCAGTGGTTGTTCTTGCTATGATTTCATCAGCCCATGTATTAAATATCGTACCAATTATTCCTTCATATGGACAATGCTGTAGATAACAAAAAATGAATTATTTTAATAGGACTAACATTTTCCTTTCTCTGTTCTCTCTGATAGCCATAAAATAAATACGACTGAATATGACTGGCAAATTGCAGAAACAAACTTATTCACAACAAACCAGAAACAAAACAGAAGATGGACCATCTTGCAAGCAATACCTGATGCTAAATCTCACTTATTGCTTTGCTTTACTATACTCCCAAACCATAATTAATGTGCCCACACATTTTTCTTGTTGTTTGCCGGGTGTGAAATTTTGGTATCATTCAATATAGTCACCAACAGTGATACAATTTATAATACGATTGATAAAAATAAAATCCGTAGTTGAATTCAGTCACACCACAACAACAGATGTACACATATAGTGCAGGCTCAAAACTTTGTGAACAAAGAAATGAACAGAATTTCACCTTGATAGTATGTGAGGTTTTCTGGATTGTATTTAACCCTAGACAACCTGTTAATTGTGTGTAGTGCAATGATGTTAACCACAAACATCTCTCACTCAGATTCAGGTGTCTTAACATCATGTGGCTTCAAGAGAGAGTCTTAGTTCAAAGTTTTCTGGATTGTATTTAACCCTAGACAACCTGTTAATTGTGCGTTGTGCAATGTTTTTAACCACATACATCTCTTACTCAGATTCAGGTGTCTTAACATTATCTGGCTTCAAGAGAGAGTCTTAGCTGATTTATGGGATTAAGTAGAAATTGACATAGAAACTCATCCAGAGGAGTCTCCATTTGTGCGCTTTAATCTTCTTGTAAAAATAAGCATGTACCAACTGTATGCTTTGCTTTGATATCTTCCTATTTAGCTCATTTCTTTGAAATACTTACATCCACAAAAAAATGGGGGAAGGGGGAAGAGGGGGGGGGGGCAGTAGCACAACTTTTAATGCAAATGAAGTTGTTTTATTGACTTTTCATTAATTTTATCATTTAAACAAATATTTATACAATACTTACATCCCCAACAAAGCCAATGGCACCACTTTCAAAGTAAATAGTGTTGAATGATTTGTCAAACCAACGGTCCTGGCAGTTAATGCCTGACAGATCAGCTAGAAATAGCTATAGGGCAATTAAAGAAACAATTGAATTAATGTAATTAAAACAGCCTTGTTACAATTACCCAATATGAATTGTGTGATAATATCATGTCTGGTTTGATATATGACAAGAAACAATCTTTGTTTGACATTCTCAGATAAAAAGTTTAATTCATATATCTGGTTTTACTTTAAATCAAGCTCACATGTTGAAGTTAAGCCATAAAAAACTGGCCATTCAAATAAAACTTTTAGTTTAGTTTATCTTCAGATGAAAGGTATAATCTAAAGTGTGAATTTTGCACAGCAATTGTCACCCTAACAAATTTGGTTATTCACAAAACTGTCACGGTACCAAAGTTTGTTTACAAAAACTTCTATCTATCATTCCATCTTCATAATTGTGTTGTAATTTGACCATTTCTATAGCATTTTGGTTCACAATAAGTGATATATTATTCCCAGGCTTAATCTGACCATAGATTTGCATGAAACAGATCAAGCCATGAAGTATAAAACTTGTAAAGTTTGGGACCAAATTGATACCAAAAACTGATAAAAGAAAGCAGAAATGTGTCTCATACATTTTAAAGATCATTCTAGATGTGTGGAATATATTGCTTGCCCCTCACCCACTCTTGACCCAACATACACACACACACGCCCTATGTTATGTTGTCCCTCACCCACCCCCAACCCAGCACACACACACACGCCCTATGTTATGTTGTCTAGCCCCTCACCCACCCCCAACCCAGCATATTAAACACACACACAATGTTATGTTATGTTGTCTTCAGTGCCCCTCACCCACCCCCAACCCAGCACACACACACGCCCTATGTTATGTTGCCCCTCACCCACCCCCAACCCAGCATATTAAACACACACACCATGTTGTCTTTGCTGTTGGATATAGTAAAAACCGATAGCAAGTAAATCTTTACTTCAAACTAGTTGTCACATATATAAGTTTTATGCTTTGCTATAAACTCATCTTGCACAATAATAAGAAACAGTCATTCCAAATGAACAACCTATAAACTGAAATAAAAAAAATGTTCATGTTGATTTTCACCTCTGAAAGGTTTTTTGGATTTTCATTATCAAGTGAGACAGCAATAATAGCTGACTGGATGGTCTCCAAGTGATTCTGGTTGATTGAATCCAAACAAAGTAAGTGTTCATAAGTCTGTAATTGAGATGCAAAAATAGTATTAATAAAATAATTCAAATAAAATATCACATGAATATTTTGCTATGAAACCTAATGAAACTAATGAACTACTGAAAAATAGGATCCTGTTCTCATGTTATAGCTAAATTTTAACTGAAGCCCCTAATTGTGGGTTATAATGAGTCTTGCATGAATTGCAACGTAAAAATCAAAGAATTATTTGAACTCATAACCATAGAAGTGTACTTTGACAGCATTTGATACATCAAAACATTACTTATTGATGTAATCTTTGCTGTTTATTTTATAACCAAAACACAAGGATACACCAATAACATCAGAACAACTATTATCTACTGCCTCTTTAAGTATTACTAATTCTGCTGAACCTGCGTGATTAAACGTAAACTTTTAATATTAATGGATTATAAATATGAATAATTAACCTGAGCCCATGATGTCCTATCATCAGCGGTTAATACTCCTATACCTTGACCACTCTTGGCAGTACTGTTCTCTTTGATGTAGGTTAGCTGCCTGTAAAAAAAGGGAAGAGTTAGCTTTAGATTTACCTAGCTATGACTTATATATTATATATGCTCGATATGTTAATTACCACTAATGATTATGGTCATAGGGAAGTACTCTGAAACATGTGTAGTTAGGTAGTAGTGACTACACGTGACCATACCCTTCCCTCCCCTGTATTCTGGCCACCATTCCCTCCCCTGTATTCTGGCCATTGTTTCGCCCTTTTCAATAGCTATAAGACTGTAAGAATGTAAAAAAATCCTTGGACCATGATATACCTTACAGGCATTCCATAACAATGCTATAGCCACTCTAAATAACTTGGCACCCAGCTATAGCCTTCCCAACCTCCTATGCCCGTCTATCATTTTGAATGTCACTGCATATATACCCCCTTGGCCTGATGTTTGAATCAGAGTATCATTCACTATACTCCTATCTCCCCTCCTGCCCTCCCAAAACACACACATAGTTTCCTTATTTCTGCAAGTATAGTCATCATCTGTTACCCATGCAGTCCTCCCCTATCTCCTCCTGCCCCCTTCTGCCCCTGCCCGCCCACCTCACACACACATAGTTTCCTTATTCCTGAAAGTATAGTCATCATTATTTACCCAGTCCTCCCATTTTCCCTCCCGCCCTCCTCCTGCCCCCCCCCACTCTTCTCACTCACACACACACACATAGTTTCCCTTTTCCTGCAAGTATAGTTTATCATTCTGCCAATAACTTGCAACAATTGTTTAACTCGCTTATTAATAACCGATATGTAAAATGACATTGAACAAGAAATGTTTCCATGACAATAACAGTGACTCCAATTCTCCATAGCAACAGATTGTTACATGAGGTGGTACTATAGTACTATAATAAGCAGCATCTGCCAGTGACTCACCGTAAGATTTCATATGATCCAAACTGCTCTTCATTTTCATCAAACATTTCCATCTTAAATATGTGACCATTGCAAAAAACAACCATATGGTTTGGACAAGGCCCTTCACTCACTGTAAGGTGGAAATTACAGAAACAAACACATGTAAATGTATTTAAAATAATTACAGGTGACATAATGATGTCATTTATAACTCACAGGCCATTATGGTCTATTTATCAATGTTTCGTTGAAGCTTTCCATAAATTTTTTTGCTATTCAAGTCTTCATAAGACTTACTTTGTAAACTAAATTGCAGCCTCTTCACTATATGATTTGCAGGTTGAGACAAACGATGAACATTGATTTGGTTCAAGCACTTAGATCATTTTGATATGTGCAAAAGATGGGCTTGCACTACTGTGGGGATGAGTAAGGTGACAGTTAAACAATTCAGACTTTGATATTGTAGAAGAGAGACCAAACTGAGTCAAATCAAATTACTTGCCTTCCCCTCACCCCCCCACCCCCAGGCAAAAGAACACGAACAAAAACCATACTATTTTATTCACCTGTTTTAAAGTATCTGGCTACTCCATCCTTTGGTTCACCTGGTACCCTGGAGGTACTAAAGAAAAACCGATACTGGTGCATGGAAAATACTTTGTCACCTTTGCCACTTCTCATAACTGGAAGTTTTTCCCTGCAAGACAAACAGGCAGTAATTTAAAACGTACATTCCATACTTTGCCAAGAATGACAGTAATTAGCTGGACTATAAGTAAATACTTTGTTTGTGTGTAGTGCAATAGAAATGTATCAGGGATTGGGGTCGGAGGGGGTGGGGGATAGTTAGGAGTTTGTGAGTGGCAAACTATTGATGCTGTTCACAACACTAAAGGATGATTTAAGGCAGAATCTTAGTCTTGATATGTCATAATTCAAGAAAGGAAACATGGGTGCTATGGTAACACTTCTATGCTATTCTGGTTTTCAGTGGCGTAGGTTGCTGGTTTTCATATAAAGGTTATAGCTTCAAAATTTGCTCCAGCTGGAATGCTGGATAATATCAGTTCCTCAGTGCAGGCCTAAATGTGATTGTTCATCCATCGTTTTAGTAATTCTAATAACTTAGCCAAAACATATGTTCTGTTAACTTGATTCATTGCCACACCAGTTTGCCTTGTGTAATTTGTAATGCTTTGGAAACGTTTTATTTGAAGCCATGAAAGTTTTATATTTTCCCACAGAGTTTTTTGTTGTATATAAGAAATTGACCTAATGGTCTGTGTTACACTAAGCAGTCCAGCCACTATAATTGATGACTCTTAGGTGTTAAGGGGTTGTTCCTCAAAAACTCAATTTGTTAGTAGCGATTTTGAACAATCAACAACATATCAACATAAATTTTTGACAATGACTGGAAATAGGAAACCACATTATTTGTACATGAGCAAAATAAAGTCACATTTCAACGTGCAACATGTTTACTTACTTTCTAATTATGTCAAAGTATTTTGTCACCGTCCAGGTACTTTTTGCAGTCCTCAACAGTTGAGTACCTTCCCTTGGTGCCCAGAGGTGTGTGGTAGATGGGGCCGATCCTACCATGCTACCAAGGACAGCTATGGGGGCTCTGTTTCGAAGATATGCCAAGTCTTCCCACCACTCCTCCAGCTACAAATATTATATATATATATATTATATATTATATTATAAATCATAAAAAAATTATATTGTAACATGAATAGCAGCATCAGATTTTGTTACATATCAAGAACATAGAACCAATCAGGTAGTTGGGAGTTGGACTGTAATAAAGTGTTACCAGCAATTCTAGCTTGTTGATTGGGTAGGAGGAGAGTCTGTTTGTGTAGAATTCTTTAATGTTGTAAATCTTGAGGGTGCACAATCTGTGTGTCCTGCATTTAAATGCTATTCTATTTATTTCCTGTTTTGTGTAATCTATGACCAATTAAACTGAACATAATAAATATTGACCAACTGTATCTGATCTGAACTTTTCCCATTTCTGTCTTTTCCCCAAAACCCTTGAGACACAAAAGGCAACATCTACATGTAATCACATGACCCTTAAAGGTAATGCAATCATTTTGTTTTGTGAATGTCCCACATTTAGGGTTCACTTATAATAACCACAGACAACAAATGAATTACTTACCCAGTTCTTTGAAGATTTGGCTTTTGCTTCTAGTTTTTGCTGCAACTCTTTTCCAACATCTTTGCCAAACTCATCAACAATCTTCTCTGTCTCTTGATACTCTTCTACAGTTATGAATGGTTTCACTGGAGGAAGCAAAGCAACAATATACATTCATTTTAACAACAAATGGTCTTTGAAATTGCCTGTTAACATTTTACACTCCCTTTTGTATAGTTTTCTCAACTATTAACTAATGACAAACTGCAACTTTAATGACTATTCATTTTTTTTCTTATATATTTCTGATCCCTTTATCTACATGATTTTCTATTCAAAGATTTACAAGTTGACTAGGGCACTGCATCATTTTATCGATCCCATGATGGTTTTATCTTTGATATCAATGCATGAACTTGGCCTCTGGTGACGCCCCTTTTCAATTCTCCTTGAATATCTGATGTACGCTAATTATCACCCTTGATTTGTAAACAAATCAACTTCCATAATTTAATTAGAAGAAGACCTCTAATCAGATAAAGCATACATTACAAGCTAAGTAAACAAATTCCTCACTATCAGCAGACATATGGCATGACTATTTGAAATAGTTTCAATACCTGACCTATATAGTTAACCTATACTAGCACTTTACAAGGCAAATTGTGAACATGTGATGAGATATTGACCTCTATTCACAGCGATGGCTTCTTGTAATGACAGATATGATATTTTCACAAACTAACAGTTAAATATTGCACACTTCTTAATTGGTAGTGAATGGTTAAAACAAAAGGAACTTTAATTGTTTCAGAGTTTATATTTTTGTTGCCGCCTAAAGTAATGTGGATAACACAAATTAGACCTACTGCTGCCTCTTCTATTCATTGTATATGTCTCTAACCCATCACTGCAATTTCATGCCTTCACCATCCTCCAATAATAATCTTGTGTTCATAAAGGGAATTGTGCATCCAAGATCTACACGGTTGAAACATCATTTCAGCAGGATTTAGTGTTAATAATTAAATCAGCAGAATCTTTAAATAAATTCTTTCTGACAAAAAGTAGGAGATAAAAACATTTTTGACATTCTAGAAACACATCCAAATTAACAGTATATTAAGCATGCTGTAATGTCTCGATAGAACTTTCAACTTCAACAAAATTTTAGTGCGTTTATAAATGCAATAAACATGATTCTTGAAATTCACTCAATCAAACTGGATTTCTGACTACATTGCACTGTAGCTACTGGTATATGACATCATGCCCCCAAACAGTATGCCATAATAGGCATGGATTTGGAACAGGGCGTGAGGAGAAGAATAGGGTTTAATGCATGTCATCTTCCAGTAATCCTTGGTTTCTTACTCTGGTTTTTTGTTTGGTGTATAAGTAAGCAGGCCAGGTAAACAATTTTAAGTTACTATTCTTTTATTAAGAAAACTAAAACATTCAAGATTGTGATTTCTTAGGTGTCTATTTAGTACTAAATTATTGAAACACTGAAAAGGATTGATTGATTGACAGATTGATTGATCCTGATTATTGCTTTCTCCAAGAAGGGTTTTACTTCCCCTTAAGTTGACGTCCCTCTTTGACTGACTTATCCCAGTACCAAACAAAGGCGAAGCCAACATTTATATTAACTGTAAGCCATGTTACCAATTTAAATACCACATATGCTTCTAAAGTTCAATATAGACATGGCAGGCTACCTTCTTTTGAAAGCAACTTCCATTGTCCCACACATTTATATATATTCTGAGCAATACTATTAATTTAGTACTTAATAATATTACACATTGTATTGGCATTGCTGATGTAAACAGTTGTATAGTGCTTTGGAGGTATCAGCCATTAATTGTCCAATAACAGAGTTTTACATGTGTAATATATTTGCTCCCAGCTGTTTTAATATGTTATATGATAATATATGCCTAATGAAACCGACTAGTGTTCATATGACTGTAGCATTGAGATATTGTCATGTTTACAAGTATTACATTAGAGTATTGACATTGGCCCATAGTGATATCCCAACATTGTTGACCACAGCCTCCTCTGGATTAAATTACTCTAGTCCAAAACAAATACCTGATTCAAGATATTTGGTCAAAGTCTGCTCCAGTGGTGGTAGAGGTAGGGATGGTAGGCTCTCCTCATATTGAAATGTTTTCTCTCCTGGGATGGCTTGAAGCATGTTATCTGGATGAAGAAGCAGACAATTTTTAATTTATTAGAACATTTTGACTTCCTAAATATTACCTAAATATATCACTACTGATATCCAGGATGCTCTAAAATGTTTTGAGGTAGAAGTATATAAGCACAAAGTAACCATATTTGTACTTTGTATCCAATTGGTATTAAATGACCATATAAAGCTTGATGATTACATAAAAGAGGGCAATGCGAAGAAGAATATTAGAAGGGAGGGGATGGGAGAGGATGGGTATATAGTCATATAGTGTTGTGGTCAGCTACCTCAGCCATGAATTCATGTTAGGTAAATGGTCATAGGCAGAATAACAGAACTTAGGAAAATGTTCCCTCGGTAGCTGAGATCAGAGAGAGAAAGATGTTCCCGTAAAAATAGAAGACTTTTCTTGATTCCTCTGATGAATCTTTTATTTATAGACTTGCGATTTCAATTATATCATTAATTTCTATGTTGAGAGAGATATTACGTTGGACAATACAGGTGTTACAAAATTGATAACTTCGGAGAAAGATACGCAAGTCCTGGGCTAACGTAGAGAAGCAAGGTGGTTCTAAGCCTGCGCACATGTTCACAGTGCTTCTACACAGTAAAGGTATAGCAGCATGGAAATACTACACAAGCTAACCAAATAAATATGCACTACATCATCAAGGAAGGGTGTGATTGGTCAGCAGGAAATGTAAACTAATGAATAATTAACGTGTGTATGCAAGGTGATGACCTGCTAAAACTAACCAATGGGAGCTATATAATCTAAAACGTGGGTTGCTAAACATGCGCCAAGATACTAGTGTCTTAAGATAGTCATATAACTTCACGCATCATTGTAAACTTGACCTATATGTTGACATAAAATGTAGCCTTGTAACAGAGAGCCAAAACAATATAATACATTAAAACTTGGCGTGAGAAATCGCTAGACCTTCCGGAGAGCTGCAAAGTAAGCAAGTAGTTCAAAGAAGCCGTCGACGCGCACTCCAAGGGCCCTGGAGATTAAAGGGACTGCACTGCATTAAAGGAGCAGTCCAGACATACTATTACATGACAATAGATATATTGTAACCTGCAGGACTGACATTCATTTCTTATTTTCATGTTTATTTCAAAAGCTGAAAGAAGATCGCAATGGAGATCTTGAAGAACTGTTGAAGAGATAGTACAATAAGTATATGGTTAATGCTGTGTTTATGATTGTTTCATATCATACAGATTGCATTCATGATCATAACTATAGGCCTACTTACAATGCAAGATAGTGAAAAGCTTGGAGTTGTGAAAACAAAAACATAAAAAAGGCATACAAATTATGGAATGACTTACCAGTTTAGCACTTATCTAATCACTTCTTCAGAGAGCTCTAAAAATGCTAAAACATTAACAATTTGAAGGTGCATGGATATGTACACCAGATGTTAGCATATAGTCACCTTGTAGGACTTAATTTAGTTTACTTCGTCTAAACACCACTGCGACTGACAATTATCTTTAATAATTACAAGCACAACAGGGTTTCTTAATGTAAACAATCCCAAGTACATATATAGTACAAAGGTCAAAAGGAATAGTCTACACATAGC
>JAIPMN010035747.1:0-16687 GCA_020650975.1 Apostichopus californicus
TAGAAGACAAGTGGGAATAGACTAGTTTTAATGTTGTCAAACATACTTTTAGAATCATACCGCAGATAAATAATGCATGTAACAGAAGGACAATAGACAAAACTAAATAGCACTGCATTGAAATTGACATAATTTCCTTTTCTTTCTAAAAACACAATGCCCAGAAGTGGTGAAAAGTTGTGAAAATGTAAGTAGACTATATGTTTATTGATATTGTGTGTATTATATTTCTGAAGGCTACCAGGCGAATAAGACGGTGGAAACAAAATATGACAGAGCAAAATACATATTTCTCATCATTTTGCACGACCTCTTTTCAACTTAATGATCAACTTTGAAATGTAAAAAGTGTAAATATAATGCATTAATATAGTAACTGTGGTTTAACGACGCAAGTGATAGAAGATATTTCAGTGAAAGCAAATTGATGAAAGGGAAATGCCTGTGGCAGTCATAGTGAAACGTTTATGGAAATATCGATATCTTGTCCGCAAATTCAAGGTATGGATGATTGAATGGAATGTGATTTGGATTGTTAAACCCTGGATTCTCCCCTGCAGTGTACCCCTAGTTGCATCTGTGTAGTTGTATATGTGATATCATAAGGGCAAACTTTACTTGAAGGTTTTACTATCCCGTTATAATCATATTGTCGATGTATATTGGAAATTGAAACATTAGGAACGTTCATTAGTTGTCAAAGTTCTCTGTATTATAAATTTCATCTCAACGCATCTTCTTCTTCTTTTTAATTATTTGTAGAAATGTTAGTTTTTATTTGGAATAAGTGAGATAAACAATATAAAGAAAAACAAGAGTATTTTCAGTTGAATTGCCGTGGTAACATCATTCGCTAAGTTTTATGCCATTTCCATTCACGAAAAATCAACAACTTTTGAACAATCAATAACTTTGCCATACACAAAAGACTATGACGAAGGATGACGTAGAACACTTCCAGCAGTAATATAACGCAAACAACTTCAGCAATCCACTTCAGCCACCGGAATATATCTTTAAAGTTTAGACTTGCCCATTAGTTCTAGTCATAATTCTGTATTAGCCTATATAATACAATGAAGGTTGATGACTGAAACAGGTTGGAATTAAATATACGACAGTTTCACAGTTATCAAATTCAGCTTACGCATACCAATTTAGTTGATTATTATAATTCACTGTTGAGGGTATACATAACTATATCGGTCATGTAATTACTGGTGCATGATCAAACAAAACGGTCCTGAAGGTGTGTTATATAAATGAAGGTTTAAATATGATTTTTTTTTTAATACATTCCGTTACAATTTGATTTACCGGAAACTTTATTTTTTAGTGTTATAGTAACTTGATTGAAATATAATGAAATTAACAGGGGAAACAACCCCAACTACAATATTTGGCTTATATGACAGAGATCTTTGTGATGACAAACTCCCCTAAATAGCTAAGAAAATACCATTTGGGAGATATGTTTAATAGTCATTTCTGTGAGCTGTTAGTTTTTTAGATCTGTGATGTCATAGTCCCACTATGATCTGAATATTTTTTTCTCTTTGTCTTTCTTATCATATTTTCAAGGTAAAATGTTAAAAGTGTTGTCACTGAAGCCAATACCAACCTTATGTCATGTAAAGAGACTGGATATTTTAGCATCAGTATTTGCATAACCCTTTCCATTGCAGAAAACAAGCATTTCAATGAATAAAGAAATCATACAAAGTTATAACAAATATTGCTCCATCATGCCATATTAAGACTTGATCAAGTCTTAGGCCTTATGTGTAAAAGAGCATGAAATCTATGATATCTCCCATATGGAATTCGATTGTTCTTAGTTACTTGAGGAAGTAGTTCTTGATATCTTTATCACATTTACTAATAATAAAGATTATATTTGTGTCCTTTAAGACTCTTTGTTTATAATGAAATAACCAGTAATCCAGATTTTTATGGGATTTTTTCCATCCAACACTAGTCCTTTTCAATTCCTATCATGTGTGGTCTATCTACTAAGTGTAAATTTTGTACTAGTTACGTGATCTTTGTCACGATATTATTTGTTTAATTTTGGTTTCATGTTTTAGTCAGCCTTATTAGTGGAAAATATATTTGGAAAACATAAAGAAAATACCACTTGTTATTCAAAGTTGTTTCTTTAAGTTTGTATGTACTTTCTCGAAATGGTGTTGACATGTTTATATGACAACATTTCATCAGAGTAATAAGAAAACCAGCGCCGATTGCCAAAACAAATTGGTTTCGATTTCAATGTATGTAGACTAAAAGGAACATATTTAAAGAAGATAAACAATCATTTGCAGCAGCTCCCTCTCTCCTTCTCTCTCTCGCTCTCCACCCACACCCCACCTCGCCACACACTCTCTCTCTCTCTCTCCATAAGCAGAGAAATATAAGGTATGACTCGTAATTAACAAATAAAGATTACTCTTTTAGAAAATATTTTGGAATTTTCGGTCTCCATGGGACCTTCGTCGGTAGTGGAATGAAAAATACAAAATATATCACAATGAAAGTATGACGCTAGAAAAGTGCCAATTACACGTTCTGTTAATAAAAATGAAATTAAAATAATGACCAAGGCTAATATATATGTATGTATGTATGTATGTATTTTAGATCCTCCTACAAGCAGGAACTCGCGAAGAAGCCTCATTGGCTTATCAAAGCCGCAAGCTGACCGAAGTCAGTCTCTTACATTCATATTTAACGTCCATGATTATGAATTGTTAATTGTCAACTCTGTAACTGGACGACATACATTAATCTGGGAGTGACTCGAACCAGATTAATGTATGTCGTCCAGTTACAAATATATTGTAATATATTGTAATATATCGTATTATACCGTATAATATAATTTGTCGTCCAGTTATATAAAAATATCTATACTCTAAAGAAATATTTTTAGACAAAAGCAGAGAAGTAAGGTATGGCTCGTAAATAACAAATAAAGATTACTTTCTTAGAAAATATTTTTGAATTTTCGGTCTCCATGGGACCTTCGTCGGCAGTGCAATGAAAAATGTATCACAATGAAAGTATGAAAAGGTGCCAATTACACCCTCTGTTAATAAAATATAAATCGAAATAATGACCAAGGCAAATGGAAAAGTTTACCTTCGAATATTTAACCTTAAATATAGCGGTTTTTGATTTCATAACACTTTTATGCTGAGTAGATATGTATATACTTACGTTATTACATAACTAATTTTACAGGATATACACAATTACACATATATAATTACAAAACATATTGTACAACAACAGTACTTTTTCCTAACTGCAATTAGTGAACTAAACAAGTCAAAGATAAAGTATTTTTTGAGTTCTCCATGTATGAAATCATAAAAGACAGGTTACCAAAGTGGTAAATGGACCCATGCTGTTCTTTAAAGTTCTCTATTTTTTAAATCTCAGGATGTGGAATACTCACATTAAGAGTCCAATTACCATTTTTTTTCGTCAAAAACGAAAGATATAATTTGGAAATTCGAATGAACCTATGCAGATTCCCACCCACCCCCTCCCACCAAAACTCCAAATAAACTACAAAATAGCAATACAAATATAAATATTTTATTTAGTTAAGATCACTCAAAATGAGATTCTTAAGTCATTATTTCCAAAGAGATATACTGGCTTATTGTATAGGCTATTTATGTATTAGCCGCTTGTAAATGTTTAACCAACTGCTGAAAAAGAAGTCCCCTTTCTTCCATGTATTGTTACTTGAAGATCACTACGAGAAAAAGATAATGTTTCAACAAACTCCAATGGGGCAGTTTTCTTTCGATTGAAGGTTCCTTTATCATCACTCACTAACAATTTATCCCCTCATCAGAAATACATTCCTACATTTATACATAGTTTTAAGTTACACTTACATTTTCAGGAGTTATTCCAAATAATTTGGTTTCTGAACTCTCTGGCCGGGACCTTAAAAGAAGCATTGTGCCAGGAGCGAACAACGTCCGCAACAATGACGTTTTGTGTAAAATGTATGTCTGCATAATTGCAAGAACATTGAAATGGAAATCTTTTACCAAAACGGGCGTGTGAACTATCAGCAAACAATCTCCAGTAACCAGGCCCATCGTTGGTATAACAAAGGATCCAAGTACCCTTTAAACCTGCAATAAGGCATCCAAGTGAATAACATTTAAACCCCCACAACTAATAGGGTTGATAATAGTACGACGGTTAATTTTCTCGTGCCTATTTCCCCAAATAAAATGTAAAATAACCCTATTAAGGTTACCAATAAACAAATCGGGAGGGTTTGGGAGAACAAAATATCTACTTAAGTTATTACATAACTTATTATACAAGATTAATAACTTATTATACAAGATTAATACAATCACATTAATATAAGTACAAAACAAATTGACTTCATAAAAAGGTATCACAACCGTAGTTCTTACCAACAGCACTTAGTGAAAACAATTCAAAGTTCAAATATTTTATGCGTGGTCCATGTATGTTACCACAACATTCATGTTACCAACAATGGCAAATGGACCCATGACGTTATTTATAAGTTTTCTTTTCAAAACTCTCAGGCTGTCGAATTACTAAGATTTTTATTATCTATTGTCTGCAAACGAAAGATTTAATTTTTAAAATTCGAATGAACCCATGCAACCCCCCCCCCCCCTCCTCCGCATCAAACATCAAACATCAAAGGCTTGGTTATCTTCACTGTGGATGTTAATATTATTCCTGGCATCAGATGTATTCTTGTTGACGCAGGTCTCCTTTCCTGCTTTACCATTTTGCCATCTTGCGAAGCCAAAAACAATAATGATGACTGAAATCACACTGATTGGGATGACGCACAACCAGTTAATATTTGCTGAAAAGGAAAAACGAGAAATGCATTATAACACTATTAGCATCAATGATGTCTGCTAATTATATTTACCAGAAATGACCAAAGAAAAAAATCAGTTTCTAGATAGACTAACCAATATGTCATTACCAGAAAACAAATGAGTCACATTGTAACAAGTGTCGTAGTATTGGTAGACTTGTACAAACAAATATGACATCAATTTCATTTTTAGTGTGCATATATGAAATATAGCAAAATTATCATCATGTTTAATCTTACCTCGAAAAGTCTGTCTTATCCTTTCCTCTGTCACAGCTGCAAGAAACAAGTCGAAAAGATAAATATTGTGTATGACGAAACGATTTACACGCTGAGTATCTGAAAATTAAAACTAAGCTGAGAATAATGGTAATCAGCATAAACTTACATCCTACGAATGATTTGTGAGTTCCGACTTCCGTGAGTTATTCCAAACGCAAAGAAAAGCCTAACGTCACGGTATTGGTAAAAACATTTTGCTTTACATATCTAACTGACCGTTCCTTAAGACGGATCGGAATTTGCCACGAGGGGTCCTCACTGAGGTTTGGATAATCTTTGTGTAAGTTTATGAAACTCGATATGTTTACAGAGCGATAATTTTAAACGGATGATTTATTAATGTGGTGTGAGTTATTCATCACAAGCATATTTATCACATCAGTCTGGATGGGTTGGGGAATTTGATACTCCTTTAATGTCATTTAAATACCACCCCCCCCCCCTCATCCACCACGCCCCACTTTCAACCAACTGCTTAAAAAGAAGTCCGCTTTCTTCAATGTTTTGTTACTTGAAGATCACTACGAGAAAAAAAAGTATTTCAAGACGCTCCAATGGGGCGGTCTTCTTTCAATCGAAGCTCCTTTATCATCATGCACTAATAGTTTATCTCCTAATAAAAAATACCTCCCTTTGCTTATACGTTGTATTAAGTCACCTGAAGTACGATTCTGTAGATGCAACGTAACGTCTGTCGTGTGTTGTCCAAGAACCTCGTAGTTCACAGAGCAGGACGCTGTGACGTCATAAGGCTGCCAGTCTTCGTCTGTCTCACTTTCATTATCCTGGTAAGTCGTTATTTCGTAGTAAGTAGTCAAAGATATGCTAAACAAAGGCCCAACATTTCTCACTATTAGCTGTGGTTGGCTGAAAGTAATTGTGGAAGACATGTGTTCATCGTGAATCCATTTCGGGTGCACGATTGGAAGAACGCCCTCGATGTAACAGGTCAGATATCCACTGCTTGTTACATTAAATGTGCAATCCGATGGTTCTGAACACCCAACGATAGAAGGTGAAGGATTTGTTGGTGTAACTGATGAATAAAGAAAATGAGAGGAGAAAATTATGAACGATATACTCCTTAACTTGCTTACCTCTTTCAATGACAGCTCTTTTTTCGGAATATCACGTACGTGTACGACGAAGATTGCAATATAAATTCCAACAGTTCTTCCCATAGGCGTAGGAGGCGGGGGGGCTGGGGGGGGGGGGCTGCAGCCCCCCCAACCAAAAATTTTTGTGAAAATTTGGGCAATATGCTGAGAATTTTTCGGGCACCTACTGAAAGAAAAATAATGTAATGTGTTTTTCAATGGTTAAACTGATATTATTATTATCATTATTATTGTAACGACTTCCCCAATAATTGTAACCAATATGGAAGGGTTATAACACGCAGAGGCGTATGAGGTGGGGGGGGGGCAGACTGCCCCCAAATTTCCAGAGGACGAGAAATTTGGGCAAAAGTCCTGAAAAAATTCGGGCAGCGTAAGAGGAGGAAAATATATAAATATGCAGTAGCTTGCCCGAATCTTTTTCAAATTTTTGCCTGACAATTCCGTGGAGAGCGTTTTGTGTTATTTGTTTTGTGACATTAATATTAATATAGGCCTAATGAATTTCTTTATTTAGCATCATAATGCCCGAATATTTCAGTGTAACACCACCGATTATCGACATCTTTGGCCACAGAAAAAACCGCAGTAAACATTTTTTTCTAACTAGTCAACTGTATAAATTGGACATCCCCGACATGAGTGTATATAAGAAACATTTTCTTTTTGATGGATGGTTTGGGGGGGGGGGGGGAGGGAGTGCCTACAAGCCTAGAAGTACAGGTTTATCATATTCTTTGTTATTTTTTATACTTTTTTGTGAGACAAATTGCAGTCTCACCCGACACAGCGACATTATCCCGCCAACGTGTCGTTGAACAATGTATGTTTTTTCTGGAGGTAGCTTAGTACTGTGTTAAAATAATAAATACGGTTACTAAATAGGAGCTTAAAAAATATACTGTCCTATTTTTCACCTTCAAAGTGATGTTACCATTTTTTCTTCTTCTAATTTACCAAATTTTTGGGGAAGTGTAAATTTCTAAAACGTGAGATTATGATATAAAGAATAATTAGATGCAACTTGCTAGGCCTCAGAAGTGCCATTTCCGGCAATCTGAGAGGCATTTTTTGCCAAAAAATTATTGTACGCTACGCGCCAACCGATGGTGGCGCTCCGCTTAGTGTCACAACAGAGCCGTCTATATACGGCTCTGTGTCACAAGAACTTTCAGGCACAAACCTTTCTGCCCCAAGAACTGAAATGGTCCCGTACGCCTATGATAACACGGCAAATGATTGTATGTTATTGGCATGCGGTGTAATAACCGATGCATACCTATATGATATGCACATTAAAATGTTAGACGCTGCGCGAAAAATTTGGGTTATATTTTTCGGGCAAGTCGTTACAGCCCCCCCAAATCAAATTGGGCTCCTACGCCTATGGTTCTTCCTACCGACTGATTAGCATGATATAAGATAAAAGTATGTTCCTTAAAAGACAATGTTTCTCTATATCTGGAGAATCGAAGTCATCATGTGTCTTGCTTTACCAATACTATGACACTGTACTAATTAGATACTTTGAACTTGAGCTATGTTTTTATTGAAAAGTGTTTATCTGTGATTTGAGGACCTCAATATCATATCTTGCAGATCGTTTAAAACTTTAACGTTTAGTTCTAACGGTGTACCACATAAACAACGAGATTTATTGTTTATACTGTTACTGGGCCCGTCAATAATCGCCCACTGAAACGAAGCTAAGACCAGAATGACGTTCGAAAAACAGTGAGAATCACGCGATTAATCATTAAACAAAGGGTACTTTTTATTAGTCAGTAGAACTCCAGACGTACATATGATACTAAACATTGAGTGACTTTGAAAGAATAAAAGTACTCACCAACGGTCTTGATATTATGTTGCTTTACGTCCTCGACTTGACCATTGTTGTAGATACAAACATATTCACCTTCGTGTGTATATGAGAATTTGTTAATGAGCAACGATCCAGCCTGATCAAGCTCGTAGCCAGGTTTCAATACATCCGATTTGCCTTCGTGATAGTATCCAATAGTTTCGTGGTTTCTTTTCCACAATATGAACAAAGGATTTTCATTGGTGCAGACTAATTTGACGTCATCGTGTTCCCTACAATATGTCGGTTTCAACAGAGTACTGATGTAGCCCTTGCTCTCATCTTCGACCATTACAACAATTTGTCTTAATGGCTTAGCTGGAATATTTATCATAGAGTTACAGATGTAAACATATAGTCGGTCTGTTGAGTTAAGATCTACATTCGTTGTTACGAATGCCTCGTACATGTTTCCATCAAAGGACTTTGAAGTATTTACTAATCGTGTACCGTTCGATGTATTCCTTGTCCAGCTCAGTATCGTATGAGGTCCTGTTTTTGTTTCCCGAAATATCAGAAATGCAGGATCTTGCAGATGCACCAAACAGAAGTTGCTTCCCTCACAAACATCTACTGAAAAAACTGCTGTGTCGACGTTTGCTGTAAAAAAAAACAGATTAAGGAAACAAGTTGAAGAATATCCTGCTAAACACGTACATTATGCTATTGAGATCACTAGATATTGTTTCAGGACGAAGATTTCTAAGGCATGTAAAATAATCGCATTTTGAAGCCAGGGAAATTCTTATCAAATCAAATACAATACTGACTTACCATAAATAACGACTTTCTGATCTGTTGTTAATATACGTATATTGGGTACAATAAGTATAGCACGGTATGTTTTTTCGTCGCAGAAAGTAGTATTCCTTATCAACAGACCCCCATTATTGGTGACATCGAATTTCCCAGCAGAGAACTCTGGCCCCGCCTTCCGGCCTCCTTCAAGGCTTATGATCGGTCGAGCATTGCGTGACGTTGAATCGTACCAATAAACCCTTTGAGACTGAGGGAAGTAACAATTTATGAGTGCGTCGGATCCATGATGGGCGTAAACAGTAACAGGACAATCTGTGAGAAAAGAGTTAACAATTAGGAAGCTGTAACATGATTGGAGCGAGTCAGTGAGATCACATTTTATGCTCCATTATTTCCAAAGTATATTCTCTGGAATCTTATAACTGTTCCTACCTAAGTTGTTCTAAGGAAGTTGGTTTTATTTGTAATCAGTATATGCCAATACGTATTTAACATTTTCTTAGTATATGTTTTTAATATATTCCAATCTTTGTAATTCTCCAAACGTCATTTATGATTGCTTTGCTGCTGTACCTAACCGTGAAATAAGGTTACAAGCTAAACATATGTTTTCTTAAGTAACATGTTACTATAGAATGTTCTCTTTAAAATATGGTATTAACATTACCTATAATTACAAATTCATGTTGATATTCATGCCCATCTCTGTCGGTGTATATCAACGTATACACAGATATATGATCTATTGTAACATTGTTGATAACCATGGCACCATCTTCATCAATATCCAGGGTACGGATGTCTTGTCCAAACCCAAAGCTACGCTCGTTATCTCGAAAGCGGAGTAGAAATGAGATGACGTATTATATCTTATATTAAAACAGCAAAGACAAAAATATCAAAGAAATTGAATGATTCTCCAGCCAGAACATTTCATACTAAGACTATCATATCAAGCCTTTCCTATCAAAATATATTTTTTAAATTTAAAACCCACAAAATCTCTTAGTTTCAATACAACCCACAGCCCCTTATAAATAAGTAATTCTTTCCTGCTATGATTATATATTGACTAGTTAAAGCATTTCACAAACATTCTCCAACTGAGTGTAGCCATGGAGTAAAGCATTGTGCGGTGTTTACGATTTCAGCACTTTCAGTAACACAAGTAGGACAACAGCCACGGTGTGAACATTTAGGAGAGTTTCTGTATAACCAATGCATCTGGTTATATATCTCGGTATCGTAATTTACAGTATTGTAAACCAGACCCATGTACTGCACAACTTGCTAAGGTATACTACATATAAAGATGATCTTTTGCTATATATTGCTGTTACATCGGGAATTTTATATAAACCTTGAACTGGATTTAAAAGAAATCTCACATGATATTTGTATATAGACCATATGAAACAAATTCATATATGTGTGATGTGGACAATATTAATATATAATCCACATAAAGCCATACAAAGTGTAATATAAATAAGGGTTCTACTTTATATAAATTATGAAACTGCATATGGACTAAAATGAATATAAAATTTCATATTATATCTGGCCAAAAGTTTTAATAGTTTTATATGGATTTTTCATCTGGCCCATATGCGAATTATCTCAAGTTTGATGTGGAAGATACAAAAGGAATACATATAAAGCCATATCAAGTTTATATAATTTATGTGAAGATTCTACTTTATATGACCTTCATGAAACTATGTATTGGCAATCACAAACTATATATTATATCTGGCTAAACGTTTTAAATGGATTTGGCAAGTAATGATACTAATTGTTTACGCTTGGATGATTATTTTATCAGGCTGCAATAGTTCACGGATGTCCTAATGATGCCGTTTCCTTCCTTAAGTGTAAGTAAATAGTATTGTACAGTTATGGGTTGAGCAATTGATATCGCTGCGTTGGCGTACATGAACTGTTATATAAAGTGTGAGTAAGGCAAACCATGTAAATCACGTTATTCATTACACAACTGCCTCATTTGTTTTCACATGTGTCAACTTATCACTTTCCTTTCCGTTCCTTTTTTACTTTCATTTTCACCTACATTCATTAAAGTTTATTTAAATTAAACACTTTAAGTTACAAGAGTTAATGAACTCGTATTATGCGATATAAAAAAATCACCATCATCATAATGCAATCATACAAAGTGAAAGTAAAAATGTATCTAAGAATGTATAAGTACTATAGAAATATGTATTCATGGTAGATTCTCATCGGAATAACTGACTCATACTCGGGACCTTGACAGACACATGTTGAACACTTACCTTGATTAAACATGATCAGTAAATTTTCTTCGACTGGGTTACCTCGGTAGTATTTAACTTCGCTCCAATCTCCTTGTAGCCTGCAGTCAATTTTCCAACTACTGCCGATTCGTGTATTTTGGTGACTTGTACAGTCTGTCAAAACACCTTTAATACCTAAAACGGTTTAGTTTAGAATTAAAATACAATAGAGAAGAGTTTGTCTCAACAAAATAATTATTTTTGATAGAAATAGCAATTAGTATCCTCTGTATTAAAACAACGACATTTTGTCTTAGTAAACCTACTTTTCAACATGTAAAAAAAAACAGATTAACCGAAAGAGGTATGCGTTCACAAACTTCTTAATTAGGCCTACTTAATATTCGGTCATGTCTTGCACCGGTCCAAACTAAATCTTTACTGAAATATGAAAGGCTCATCTATTATGTTACAACATATTGCATTGAAGCTTATAAAATTCGATTTGAAGCAAAAATTGACGTATAAAATCTTTGTACCATTTAACCGATAAAATGTAACACTAACATTGCAATACTACATACGTGCCTTAACCGAAATGATTACCTCAACCACCAAGATTTAAGGCAGATAATACATGTGTCCCTAGGATTTCAAATGTAGATAAAACCTCTTCAACTCTAATAGATCGAGGTTAAATAAACTATTACCGGTACTATTAAAAAACAAAGAACTTGACTCTTTGTCCTACCGTGTAGAATGCATAGCGTAACGATCATCAATAGATGTTTTAAGACCTGCATCATGGACGATTGAAGAAAGTTGTTATCCTGTAGAAAGTGAGTGAAAGAACCAAAAGCATGAAAACTTGGAGTGACCTACTGTTTGATAAAGAGACGGTGATTTTATATATACTTTTTAACAAAGAGTCGCCCAGAAGAACCTGGGCACGAAAACCAAACTACCAAACGACTGATCCGCTCTCAACTCCAGTCCCCTTGCATCGGGATTGTGACTGTGTGATCATCGTCGGGTGTGTATCACCGATCCCCTCGAAAGGGAACATATGCTACACATGATCTTAACCATATACATATATTCATTCTGACCATGCACGGAAGCTACCAGATGTATGATGATCGCTCGAACGCGTGAAACTCTGTGTAACAACTACTAGTATTCCACCAGTCTCAACTAATTCTCACCTTGTGGGTGTGTATGTGTGTGTGTCGGCGTGGAACCCATGATTGTATTTCGTATTAGGGTATAATACTATAATTTCTAAGCATTTTTTTAGAATATTTAAATATATGTTAGCATTTAACTTTGTGCAAAGTCAGTGGTTACGTACACAATTGATACACTCAATTTCAGATTAACTGAATAAGACATTGGTGATTACCTAGCAAATGGCCTTCAGTTCCCACCCACTGATTGTCCTTTTCTTGGAATATTAACAGATTCATAACTATAAGCACATAGTTAAATACTCTGACAGCAATAGTTTCGGTATTATCATATATTTATTTTCAACATATTTTATTTCACTTTAAATCTTCCTGTATCATGAAAACGGATGTGAATGATAATCAAGTATAAAGTAATGGTACCTCTTATGGTTGAATGTGTGAGTAGAGGGAACATTAATTCATTTACTAATGAATATATGAGCAAGCTACCATCAAGCTACCGTCAACATGTTCTCTTTTTCAAACATGTTTACCTTCATTAAGATCCAGTTTTATTTCAGAGTCAAGCTGTTCATTTTTGGTATTAAAATCCAGTAGCTCCCGTGCCATTTGTTCCTCTCGTGTAGTAACGTAAATCATATCATTCCTACAAACACTTTTGCTTTTGGTTCCTTGCTTTAGCAAAGGAACCTATGTAGTCAGGTTGGCGTGTGTATGTGCGTACGCGAGTGTGTATGTGTGTGAGTGCGTTTGTGATGCCTACATTAAGTACAAGAAGCCTATTGTTTTGGGGGGAGGTCAAAGGTCATTTGGGGTCACCAGGGGTCAAATTGTAAAAACCTTGTAAACACGATATCTCAAGAAGGGATGGTCAGACCAATTTCATATTTGATGTGGAGAAGTACCACATTAAGTACAAGTAGCCTACTGTTTTTGGTAGAGGTCAAAAGTGTGTAGAAGTACAACGTTAAGTAAAAGAAGCCTATTGTGTTTGGTGGAGGTCAAAGGTCATTTGGGGTCACCAGCGGTCAAATTGTGAAAACCTTGTAAACACGATATCTCAAGATGGAAAGGTCAGACTATTTCATATTTGATGTGTAGAAGAACCAAATTTAGTACAAGAAGCCTATTGTTTTTCGTGGAGGTCAAAGGTCATTTGGGGTCACCAGGGGTCAACTTGTAAAAATCTTGTAATCAAGATATCTCAAGAAGGGAAGGTCAGACCAATTTCATATTTGATGGGTAGAAGTACCACATTAAGTACAAAAAGTCTAGTGTTTTTGGTGGAGGGCAAAATCATTTGGTTTCACCAGGAGTCAAATTGTGAATACCTTGTAATCACGATATCTCAATACTGGGAGTTTGGGCCAACCTGAAATTTAGTTTGTAGAAGTACCCCATTGAGTTAAAAAGCCTATTGTTTTTGGTGGATGTCAAAGGTCATTTGGGTGTCATCAGAGGTCAAATCGTGAACCCTTGTAAACATGTACTCCCTCACTATACACTACGTCATATTCATGAAGAAAACTGCTCATGTTACATCATCGAAACCACAATGAATTTTTGCATTCTGGTTTAGTTTGTATTCCTTGTTGGTATTCGACGCAGTGCTGATTGCAATAATGTTAGACTAACGTAGTCGTAGTGATACAGTGTACTGTAAGATCGTAACAGAACAATGTGTGTGATTCAGTGTGGACTTTGAGTGGGGACGACTTACCCACCGTTCCTCCACCGGCGTTCTTATGCAAAATTCACCATAAGATGTGTTACAATTTGATAACTACTGAAAATTGCAGTTCCAATGGGATAATTATGTCAACGGACCCCATTTTTGTTTTGCCCATTTATAATTTTATGAGAATGAAAAACACTACCCTTTATTTCATTGTTTGTCGGTCACGTCCATCCGCCGTGTTTTCCCAGCCCTCCTCCCCCTCCCCCCATAATTGACCTCGGGGCAGTAGTCACCTCTCCTGCAAGCAAGGAGACCGCCGATTTGTATATAAGGAACTCTCTGACCTGCACAATCTCTGTAATGTATAGCGTCATGGATTTTCTACTCAATGACAAGACAAGAAACCATGTAAACTCCACGTGCATGTTTTTCTTGCTAGACTACCTTATTAACATAATGATGGGAAATTAATTTTCAGTTCTCAAAGCGCTGCACAGTTATGTCATTTACAATTATTTTGTGCCAGTCTAATCAATTCCTAAGATTTTAACTGGTGAAAACAGCCCGTCGTCGATGTAGCACAGGCAAGAGCCATTTTGGCTCGGTTCTGCAATTTCGATGAATGCATATTTTCAATGTGTTTGTCACAAGGTACTTGTCTTTTGAAAACCGCTAAAACATTTTTTTTTTTGCAATTAGTTTGCAGTTGCCTCATTTTTTTCACAGTTTGACTGAACTAAAAACCAACTTAAGTCGAAATTAAAGTGAAGTGATGTTTTCACACTAGGAACAATGTTGTCGGTTCTGCAACTAATATATCCGTCCAGTTTGCCCCATAAAACGTGACACGTGACACGCAATTAATAACTTTTCGTAAAATCCAGGTCTGCGTGATCATAATCGTAGCATACTACAGATAGATCCTCAGACACAATAAACAATCTCAAGATGTTTATCATAACTCGACGTGAAATATAAATTAATTACCAATAGTGTAAGAAAACTTACCACGTTGGGCGTGGTCAGTGAAGGTCTGGACTCGACGATCTCACAGGTATTGTGTAGTGAACAAATCTAGTCTGTTTTGCGCGACTGTATATAGATTACAGACTGAAGCATTGTCCGTGTAGATTATTGACAGCAACGTTTTACGGAGCTTTTAAAGTGCCAACGGAGATAACTATATTTTAGGGGAATTATGTTAAAATATAATTCACCTAAAATATATTAATATCTCGTTGGTACTTTAAAAGCTCCGTAGTATTCAACCACTCGAGAAATTCAGTTTATAAAAACGTTGCTAACAAGGAAATAAAAAGAGGAACTGTGCTATGAGTCAGGGGATGTAATTTATTTTCTCTTGTACTGTTGTAGCGCACTCTGCATGTCGCACGGTATATGGTCGTTAAGGATAAGTACTTATTATGAGTGGTCAGTGAAGCGGTCAGCAACCCCCGGCTTAAAGGGACTGTACAGAGACACAAAAGGTTAAAATCTGAAAAGCGGGTTTTAGCATTCAAAACACCAAACTTTGGGTGGATTTAGGAATTGTTGTCGCAATCTCGTCCCTTTTTTTCCTCCACTGCCAAAGTAGATGATCTGGAAAGGGAGCGAACTCTCTGAATGGCTTCACGCACCCTTCTGGCAATATGGCCCCTGGCAGTAAGGTGTTTTTTCCAAAGCATCTGTATGGCGAATGAAAGAGGAATTGTTAGAGCAAATGCGACGAAGACGAAGTGCTTGACTGTAGGCAATTCCAGACTTGCAGTGACGGGGATGGCAGCTTGAAGAATGGAGATACTGGTGTGTGTCTGTGGGCTTGGTGTATAAGTCTGTAGAGAGAGAACCGTGTTCCTTGCGAACAGTCACATTGAGAAATTTAACCTGTTGGTGAGAGTAATCAGAGGTGAATTTGATGGTGCTGTGGAAAGAATTGATGTGATTGATGAAGGTGAGCAGGCTATCCTCATCACTGGTCCAAATGAAGAAGATGTCATCAATGTAGCGCCACCAGATAAGGAGAAGGCAGGGAGCTGTACTGAGCATGCGTTCTTCAAGGCTAGACATAAACAGGCATGCATAGGAAGGAGCCATCCTGGTTCCCATGGCAGTCCCGTGTCTTTGAAGGTAATGCTTGTCCATGAACGTGAAGTTGTTTTTGGTGAGAACCTGTTGCATGAGAACTTTGATGTCAGAGATGGGTGGACAAAGGTGGACCTTCTTAGACAGGGCTGCACACGTGGCTGCGATACCTTCAGCATGAGGGATGTTAGTGTAAAGAGAAGTGACGTCGAAAGTACCGATGATGGCTGTACTGGGGATTTGGTTCTTGATATCTTCAAGTTTCCTGAGGAAATCTGGAGTGTCATGGATATAAGAATTAATCTTAGGAACAAGAGGTTTGATGAAGTGGTCCACAAACAAGGATGTCTTCTCACCATCCATTGTCAGTTCGTTTTTTGTGATGATGTAAAAAATCACTGGCGGGCCGCATGTGGCCCGCGGTCCGTAGGTTGCCCACCCCTGGCTTATAGGAACGATGTCCCAAAATGTCCCCGGACATATAGGCGAATGAAGCTATCCGCCGCGACTGCATGTGAGTTTCTCGACTTGCCGTCCTGGGAGTCATACCATAAAA
>JAIPMN010035759.1:0-15999 GCA_020650975.1 Apostichopus californicus
ATATTAATACATTTAGTAGTTTTATCTATTTCCTGTTTAATTTTGAGACACTCGTTTTGCCCATACTACTCAGTGATTTGACACACAATTATACGACAAAAAAAGATTTAAGAAAAAAACATGTTACTTTAGCCAGGAATATTTCATCTTCAAGAAATGAGCAACTGAAGTGTATGAAACGAAATACTAAAAAACATCTTACCCTTACACTGAAATAATTTGGAAACTTTTGTTCCATGACTCGAATAGTGGAGGTTGATATTGGGGTACATGTTTGGTGGATGTCGATCTTGGCGTTGATGCTATATCAAGTTTCAAAGTATCAGTTCTTGTTTAACGATTAACAATCTTTCAAATTTAATATGATCGTTCTCCATAAAAAAAAGATGAAAGTCAATCAGGATGGAATGTTTAAGTGATGATGTGGGTCATGCAAACATGTGACCAGTAGCTGTGTAGTGAAGCATTAGATCAGGAGAAGAAAAAAATCACTTCGTTAATTTGTATACTGCTTTGTACGTTCTGTAAAATTGGTCATCACTGTTTTTGCTTCTCTATAGCTCTGAGAACACTCTCTTGTAAATATTTAATCCTCGGATCATGAAACTGCATTCCCATTGGTGACATATATCGACTGATGAACCCGTTTCCGAGTTTATTGTTAGGATCTGCATAACCGACCTGGCCACCAGCTCCAGGTGATACGAAGAGATTGCCCTTCTGGTGGGAAAAATATATCCAAAGACATATTAAATATGCATGAAAATTCTAACGTAATATATGTATTTTTAAAATTAAGAAAATCCGGAACAGTGAATAAACTCCCAACCTTCACAGGGATTCGAAACCGGGCCTCCCGGCTTATATTCGAACACCATCATCAATTAGGCTATGGACACTGGTTAAATGTCCAAAAGTTCGTATGTACATATTCATATGCCTTTCGATAATCAGACATTTGGTAGTTTCATGCTTAACTAATAAAGCTCAAACTATGCCTCAACTAATTCTAATCTACATAAATACGCTCTCTTAACCGGAGCACTCTGCGCCAAAATAGACGCCAATCAACCCATTTATAACATATGGAGTTTGTATTTGCTGTGGATATAAACGAAAAGATATCGGGATATGTATCTTTCATGCAAAATAATAACAGTCCCCTAGCCTTACTTGCTACGTGAAAAGCAAAAAAAGAAACACGAATCATATATCGGACTGATAGTTTCATCTAAACCTTACAGTGGTTAATATTCACCGGTCAAATATTACATCAGAAACATGCTTTAATAGACCCTTAAACACATTTTTGAAATATTCTGAATCTCACATTATTAGGTTGCGGAATCACATCCATCCCGTACTTCCATCTTATTATTAAATCTGTTATAAAGATATCAGGCGTAGGGCCTCTTCTATCATTGGCATATTCGTCAATTAGTCCTTCAGAGATCAGTGTTTTATTGTCTACTTTGCCACCGTTAGCTAATATTCCAAACAGTTTGGCAATACCACTGGCTGTGGCGATACCGGCAGCTGAAGACAACTCAAACTTTTGAATAACCTCTGGATCCATTAATCTTTCGAACAGTAAATGAAATAAATCGAAAGTAAAGATTGTGGAGAATCTAAAAATAAATAATACAATGCACAAGAATGCGACTGTTGCCAGGAATTCAATTTGATAATGCGCTTTGAACTGCTCAAACTGTTTCAACTCACTCGTCTTTAATTAAATCCAAGGTTTACAAATTCCTTACATTTCACAATTTCTTTGATATGAACAAGATCTCAATTTTACGGCATAAAAAACCAACCACTGCTGCGTTTATGCACGTAAATAAATTGTAAATATGAACGGAAAGCATGGACTCTTGGTAACAGTTCTTAAGTAAGCATACATCTTGGGACATTGACTGGTACGATTAAGCCACACAAATACTTATTGATTGCTTACCCTGTGATTTACAAGCGGTGTTCTTCCTGGCAACATCATCCCTACATCTCTTACAAACGATTGTTCATATTTAGTATTTTAAAATCATTATTTATACTGATAAATTAATTTTAATAATATAAAGTAATTATAAGTATATCATAATTATATATTGAGGATTAAACACCAGTAACACATACCTCCTCTGGTAAACTATACATTAATCAAATGACGAAGGATATAATGCATTATTTTAAGCTGTTTATTGTAACATTTATTAAGTAATAAAGAAGTTAAAATTACCGGTAATAAGTATCTACATAAATGTGCAAAGACGGCGAAGGGTTAGATGTGGACAATAATAAGAATAAACTAAATCAACAAATGTATATGATTTCCAGTTAATTTATCCCTCTCCCTCCTCCATCCTCTCCCCGTTTGCCGCCTCAAAGAAAATCTAAAGTATTAGAATTACAGTTGAATACACTACCAACTTATTGATAGTTAATAAAGAAACCTTATTAATAATGAAACAAATTTTTGCTTTTAAAGCTCTTATGTTATAATGTCTCATCCGCTAATTGCCAAGAGAATCTTTGATTATTTTAAAAGCATTAATTGTTTTTTGCTATATAGTGAATGGTGGCAAGATGCTCTTTCTTTTGTTTGTACCGTACCTCACAGACTTCACCGCAGTTTGTTAAGGTATCGGTCAGTAACTTTAAAGATCCTGTGATTGGTGCCAGGTTACTCTTTCTTGCAAAGTCACTGTGACGCAGTGCATAGAAGGTCAAGGAGGGTGAGGCAGATACTAGCACCAACCGTCCAACACGGTGGTATTGTTCCAACGGTACACCGATATATGCTTCAATACCTAAAATAGTACCAAAATAAAAATAATTAGCTGATGTCTTGAAAATTCGAAAATTAAAACGTATAGTTTCAGATTTTTTGAACGACATTAGTGCAAAATTGACTAGTCTTTTTCACTTTCTCTTAAAAATGTTAGTACTTAAAAGTAAATTAATACGTTCTTCACAATACAACCGAATTTCAAAATATGTCAATATATGCGACATCCTGTCACAAAGCCAAAAAACGTTCTTTTCAACCATTACAATTACTGTGTATTTCATGTATAAAACATGTGAAAAAGATGTTACACGCTTAAAATTCTTTTTTTTCATTTTTATTCTGAATTTTTCTTGGGGGCAGAGTAAGTTATTGTGAACTATTGCCGAAGTAAAAAAAAATTCACTGCTGGAATGTTAAAGGTAATTGTTTATTACTTCGCAATAATACAGATTTGCTTCAAGGCTATTTTTTGTGCAAATCCTTGCAACCTGGATATTTTTTTTCAAAAATAAAAAGCTCCCTGTTGGTCTTTTTGTTAACCAAACTGAATGTCAACACGCCAGAGATTATTAAGTTTACTTCAATTTACTTTTAATATGGTTCAAGTTTCAACTACGACGGGTTTGAGTATTGTAACTAGGGTAAGGTTTTCAGTTAACGACTGTCGATGTACCATTTTTAACAGAAAAAGGAGAGTTACGAAATGAATGTATTTCACAAAGTAAGGTTAAGTGTCAATATTTTTTTAATTCAAAAATTCGAAAATAAAAAAATTTAAAAGATAAATTATTATCATAATTACAGTGATATATACTAACATATATCTTAATGGGACTTCATTTGTCCAAAAAATTGGACAAATATGTTGGTCTAGGACGGTTACAGCTGTTCCAAAGAGTTACGGTGTCTTAACGTGTCAAAACAAGATTGAGATATGCATCAGATAGAAACATAAACAGCAGGTAATATTGTTAGACATCAATATATTTGGGAAGGCTCGTCTTACCGAACGGTTTGCTGACTTCTTCATGGAAGAATTTACCAATACTTCTCTTCTTAGGGTCCGCTCGTCTAACCAATGCGTCAACATAAGGACCGATAGAAAGTGTATGTTACCCATGAGCAGTGCCTGGTTCCCAAGCTGGTTCAGTCTCTGCAAGAACCTTGTCCATGGCTGATTTATTATTCATGAGATTAAAGGTCATCGGTTCATTTAGAACTGCAAGTCCAGCCTGAGAAGTAAAATTTACAATTTCTATCAGAGATCCAACGAGTGTCATTACTCTTATGATAACATAAATGAGACGAGCAATTCTATGATCATTTTTCATAGTATTTAATGAAGAATTCTGAGTATTGTACCTCGTGTTCCATTAGTTGTTCCACTGTTATCGTGTCTTTGCCTTTCTGCGCAAACTCGGGCCAGTAATAAGCGACTGGTTTCTTGAAATCTAAATGTCCTCTATCAACTAACATAGCAATGCATAAAGCACCTAGACCTAGTACAAAAGTAGGAAAGAAAATGGATGTTGTTAAGCAGTAATATAGAAGGAAGTAATTCGTTATTATAACAGAACGGATCACTCATTTTTATTCTGAAAGTCGATTTAGCGTCTTGATTCAGATCATGTTTAGGACCTTTGGAAAAGCCACGATGAATAAAAGTCAGAACATTAAGCTAACTAGAAAAGAAGGGAAAGCAATAATATTGTTCTCTCCGTTTCTCTCCTCGCGTCAATATCTGGACAAGATTAAGCGAGCAAAATCCTATGCATCTATAGTTATAAATAAGTGAAGGATTGTTGGTGTCTTTTTTTCGAAATGTTTTGCGACTAGTCACTGATGTCCCTGATGGCCAGTCAGCATGTGAGTCGCACTCTTCCTTCCCGCTCCACACCACTTTGAAAAATTACAAACTTGTACGCCATACGTGGTGAAACATTAACAGTTTCTTTTGTACACAACCACTGTGGACTAGTCCTTTGTACTTGATATGATTGATTTCTTAGATATGAGGAAAATATTTTCAAAATATTTGGAATAACATGAACAGTAAATACACTATGTCAACTCATTAACCTAAAGCACTCATGTTGTTTATAAGCTGGAACACACTAACACATTTCCTGACACATAAAAGACAATTGACCACTTAGCTATCACCAAATACAGTGCTCATTCTCCATTAGTAGTGCAATTTAACCTGCAGCTTATCATCTGTTAAGCAAATAAAGACAAAACTAAAGCAGAAAATAATTATAGAAGAACGTTATATTTTTGGAACGTGTTAGGTAGATTGTGTAATTTAAATTTTAAACAAATATATCCTAATTAAAATAAATCAATCTTTATATAATATATTTCTGGCAATAATATCAAGTCTTTAGAGATGACCTCTGTACTCCAGTACCGAATTGTTATTCATTACACTAGAATTTGAATTATTTCAAATTATTGAACAAAAAATAGTCACCATGGTGATGAGATTCTTTGAAAGCAAAGATTGGCCTAGCTATACAGGGAATAACCGCATTAAGCAGATCGGTAAGATTAACATTTCCTTCCTATCAGAATGTGGGTAAGGTCGAAAAGTGACCTTGTTTTATTGTATGTTGCTATAGATATTACTCCCTGTCGACGTTTTTATTATTTTTATTGTTTTTAATATATATGATTGATGTTTTTGATCCATCAGTTTTGAAATCTTCTAGTATTGCCTTTTACCTGTGTGCGCACTTATGTTCTTTGCATTTCTATACGGCTTTCTCATAAAAGGAAACCGCTGATCCGTTCCCTTACGACAAAGATATATTTTAGTAAATACATACATACATATAAAATAAAGAAACTCTCAAACCAATCACAATGTATGAATATACCCCTAGCTCTTTGGTCCAGCCTGACACGTGCTCCCTTTCCGAGTGCATTTTGGGAACGCAAAACACCATATTCTAAAGTTGTTATAATTTATATTATAATCGTAGTCTATTCGGACTGGCTCTACATTCGGTAAATTGAAAATATCCATAATTTTTAAAACATTAAAACGATGGTTACAAAAGCTACGAGGTGAGACATTTCATTATTTTCATATTAATCAATACATTCGTAATCAGGTTTAGTTTTACTGGTGTGGACGCCACTAAATGTTGCAGTCTCAGTTCCCTTGTTAGGGTCTCCGATTCCCGGTAAACGTTTCCCAGCATTGAAAATCCATTGTTTCATCTTCCCTAGCTCCACTTTCTTGTTAAGAATACGAGCTAAAACCAGTAGAAGTTCACCTGAAATGATGTAAAACTAATTATTAAGCTAAATAGTGATACATTCAGAGACAACATGTAGATTTTTTTTGAGTATACAATTTCCACATAATACACTAAAATGGTTACAATATTATAATATCATTTTGGCATATATACATATACATGTAAATCACAGATGAAAAAAACAAGAAACGATGTAATGGAAAATAATGTAGATGTTATTATGAAATATGCAAACAAAACTCTAAAATTAAAATACGATGAAATTTAGAAACTGGAAATATAAAAGTGATCAATAATATATAGTGACGTCAGCGATACAGGTCTCTCTATACTAGTTAGTTATATATGGAATTATTTTTTCACGCTAAACGTTTTACAAGTGAAATGAAGTATACTGAGGGCGCATTTTCTAATAATAAAAATAATTGATTTACTCTAAAAATAAGCTACTTTTAATTTCGGATGAAATCTAATGTTTGAACACCAATTTGTAAAGCTTTAAATATACATTGAAAATGACTTGATCAATGTCGGAACCCTGTGAAAAGTAAAATTTGAAAAAAAAAGTATATAAAGCTAACCAAATATTGCGAGTGCTACACCAATATCAAGTACAAAAATGGTTGTCGATATGTGTGTCTTGTATTCTCTGGGAATAGCGACAGCTGCAACCAAGACATTGATATATATATCGCGGTCAACGAAAACATCTGTTGAAATAAAGTAGACAAACAAATAAGAGGGTCTCAGTTTCGTTTGCAAGCACGCTATATGGTTATCGTTCGATATGTAAAGATAGAATTATTAAGTCATTTTAAGTGTCATTTGGTAGAATTTTTATGTTAGTATGACTTATCAATATACATGGCACAATTTATATATTTATAACGGAAAGCGTCATATCTAAAATCTTGACTTACTTAAAAATCATATCATTGTTTTTGTTTGCGTTATGTGTCTTAGCTCATTACCGTTATGGCTCATTAAAGTATTAATTGTAAAGTAGCATTGATTTGACATAGTTTACCTGAAGACGTTGCTCAAAATGACTTTTCATCGGTGCATATTTAACATGAAGTGTTAAGAAGAGAACGGAAGTGCCGATCATAAATAGTTTGGTCAAGGCGTCTTCCCAACCCAGCAATGTTATTAACATCGTATGTATAACCTTTCTTGCTAGCTCGACAATCTCCCAGTACAAACAGTTTTCTTTGTAGTTTTCACAAAGAAAATTCAACCACATGGGAACTTTACAGGGCTCTGTTTGTCTAATGAGAGGAATGTTGTCGTCACTTGGACCCTCGTGCATCGCACTTTGTACCCGTATGTCGTTTTGATTATCCGTTCTTGCGGTTTTACAGTATCTGCGTAAAAGTAGATACAAAACCATAGGGAATAGCAAGACGTATAATACAGTTGCAATATATGCTTCTGTTTTGAAAGTTTTGATATAATCACATCGTATATCGTAGTCTGCGCGTAGCAGCGAAATAGTGTCATCAGGCCTATTCCCTTGGTGTACAACGAAATTATCACAAGCTCCAGGATAAATCTCAAAGATGGCGTCACATATCGATTGAAAGGTTACAAAAAGAATTAATAGAAATGACCATGCCAGTTTTGACTTCGTGTTCCCCAACTTCTTGAGGAGGTCATCGTCTCTGCATCTTCTCCAGTAGAGGAAAATACTTTACACACTAAGTATATCAATACTAGCAATGAAGTCAATGCTACCGGAAAGAACATGGCTATCTCAAATCGAATGATTGGGTCAATCAGCAAGCTTTTATTTATGCACTGAGGACGGACAAGGATACGTAACAAGTTGAATGTTACAATCTGCAAGACCTCTCCCATATACCGTAATGGCCCATCAAAGTTTATAATGTTTACACTTTCGTAAAGATCTCCAACAATTTGATAGAAACCAAGGAAAATGATCATACGCGATGCGATATGATCGATAAATAATCTATCGACGTTCCGTTCGGTCGCCTTGCTTTTCTTCCACATCATAATGATAGCGAAGAAAACGCACAGGGATGTTAATACTACCAACTCGGAGACACTCCACCATACTTTGGGACATGGTCGGCAATACTTCATAACGTTATAAAAATCATCTTTACACTTAGTACATAACCATTGTTATAGGGACACGAGTCGTATATTTTATCTTTATCTCTTCTTTTATTTGGCTCTTGTAATTACAGTTCACGGATCACAATTAAACGTTATATTTTCTGTTTCTTCTTACGCACTTTATGCGGAGTGGTAAAAGACGGTATCAGAACCCATGTAGATATGACCCTATCCCTTCAACATGCACTTATGTATTTATAACGTCACCCAACTAAATGATATCCCCCTATGTCTATGTCGATTTGAAAACTACATTCCGGCCCCAGTCGCATTAACTAAATGCGACAACCCTAATCACTGTTTTCAAGATATGAAACATGAAATCAATCAATCAAAAGAAACAAAAGTCTGAAATCTTAACTAAGAAACTAACTAAATTAACTAAGAAAAATCGAAAATACACCTTTTCACAGTCACAGTTCCCAAACTACTAAACTATACTTATGTCGTTTCCCCTTCAAGCAGTAAACACAATTTGACCACTGGCCTGACAAGCGTGGCCGTTTTAGTTTTGATTTTGGCACTTCTAACCAAACCCCCTTTATCTCTATAAGCCTCTATGACCACCCCCATTAGCCATGAGTTCCGAGGTGATTGGTCATCCACTATCATGACGACATCTCCGACCTCAGTACATCTCTCCGGTTGAAGCCACTTCTGCCGTCTCTGGAGGGTTGGTAAGTACTCCTTTGTCCATCTCTTCCAGAAGAGATCAGCCAGATACTGCATCTGTCGCCAACGCCGTCGAGCGTAGATATCCTTCTCGTCAAATTTACCCAGCGGCATATCCACAGGCGCCTTTAACAACAGCAGATGATTGGGTGTTATGACATCTAGGTCATTAGGATTGTCAGATACTTTGGTTAGAGGTCTACTATTGATGATAGCCTCTACTTCACACAGGAAAGTGTGTAACTGTTCATCACTCTGGGTTGTTCTCAGATACTGCTCACTGAGAATTCCACTCAAGACTTTACGAACTGTTCGGATCTGTCTCTCCCAAACACCTCCAAAGTGAGATGCAGCAGGTGGATTAAACTTCCACTTCAGTCCATGATTACTTGCAAATCTATTAATCTGGTTTTCATCTAATTCTTGTAGAGCACTCTTTAATTCTTTGTTAGCACCAACAAAATTGGTACCATTGTCTGAGTACAGCTCTTGTACATGTCCACGTCTAGCCATGAAACGTCTCAGTGCACTTATACATGAGTTGGTATCAAGTGAATGTGCAACTTCTATGTGCACTGCTCTGCTGGATAGACATGTGAACATCACTCCATATCTTTTCTTCAGTGTTCGCCCCTGTTTGATTTCAAAGGGCCCAAAATAATCTACCCCTGTTCTTGAGAAGACTCCTTCATCTGGACGAAGTCTGTAGGATGGTAGGTCTGCCATCTTCTGTTTTCCGGTTCTGGCAAGATATTTTCTGCACTGGATACATCGTTTTAACAAGCTTCTTATCATTGAACCAGCATGGATGATCCAATATTTCTGTCTCAATTCTGCAAGGACGTAGTTCCTTCCTTGATGACCCACTAATTGGTGAATGTGTCTTATAATTAGCTTAGACACACGATGATCTTTGGGCAGTATCATCTGATGTTTGGCATTCAATGGAATAGATGCCTTCCGTAGCCTTCCTCCAACTCTCATTATCTCATCGTGTAATTCAGGATCAAGATCAGTAAGTCTGCCCTTTTGTCTGAGACATATGTTTCCTTTATCAGAAGCCTGTTTTGCCTTCCCACATGGATCCTTGATATTCTTCTCTGCGGTCTTTGTCTTTTGTAAGACAACAATCTCTTCTGGGAATGACTGCCTGTGTATGTATTTGATAATAGCCTTTTCAGCAGACTCCATCTCATAACTGGTAATTCCATGAGAACACTGATTTGGTTTGTGTCCTTTTATCCTTTGTAGCAAGATGGTCTTGAGGCGTAACCACCACGCCACTGATCTCTTCAGTTTGTTCCATTCTGAGTGGTATTCCAGCAGTTTTTCAACTGGATTCTTTTGGGTTTCATCTGTCATTGTTACAGCACTGACACTGACTTCTTCCTCATACTCTCTTTCAGAATCAAC
Organism: Apostichopus californicus; assembly: GCA_020650975.1. Lineage (NCBI taxonomy): Eukaryota > Metazoa > Echinodermata > Holothuroidea > Aspidochirotida > Stichopodidae > Apostichopus > Apostichopus californicus. The sequence continues at coordinate 10,285 of JAIPMN010035759.1, forward strand.
GTCATTACTGTCGTCTTCACATGGCCAGAAATCTTCTGCCTGATGAAGAAACTATGGTCCTTTTAACCAATCTTCTTTTGTGAGCAAATCATCTGCACTTAACCCACGGGAAGCATGGTCTGCTGGGTTAAGCTTTGATGGGACATATATCCACTGATGGACATCTGAACCATCATGAATTATCGCAATTCTGTTAGCGACAAAGACGGGATGTCTTGCCTTTTTACTTCTTATGTACTTCAGGACTGTTTGACTGTCAGTCCAAAATACTGTTTCATCGATATTCATTGTAAGCTCTTGTTTGAGCTGGGCATCTTGTTTCACGGCTGATGTTGCTGCTGTGAGCTCCGTCTTCACGATTGTATGTGGTTTCAGTGGTGCAACTCTGGCTTTGCCGGTAAGAAAGGCACAATGGATTTCCTTTCTGTCATTAGTGTACCTCATATAAGTTGCAGTACCATAACCTTCTTGACTTGCATCTGCAAAATAGTGCATCTGGATGTACACTACTTTACCAAATTCTTTGGGTTTGAGACATCTTGGTATCTTTAACCTCTCTAGAATAGGAAGTTTCTTTAGCCATTTTTCCCACTCATTCCGTTGGTCGACAGGTATATCACTGTCCCAGTCTACCTTCAATCTGCAAAGACTTTGCAGTATCTTCTTTGCCTGTAGAAGGAAAGGTGAAGCATAACCAATGGGATCATACACTGCACTCATCACAGACAAGATATTTCTTCTTGTGGCCTTTTCGTTTACTTTTGTGATATTGAACTCAAGTTGATCCCTCTCAACACACCACTGGACTCCCAACGCCTTTCCTTTGGCAGCTCGTCATTTTCAAGATCAAGCCCTTTCAGTTCTTTGGCTCTGTCATCTTCTGGGATGGACTCCAGCAATCTTTTACTGTTGCTGACCCACTTGCCCAGCTTGAATCCACTACTAGCCATGATTTCTTTTAGATCTCGATATATCTGGATTCCTTCTTCATCGGTGGCCACAGACTTTAGAAAGTCATCTACATAGAAGTCATTGATAACTGACTCGATCACCTTATCTTTAAATCTATGTTGATTATCACTAGCTGTCCTCTTCAGGGCAAAATTGGCACAGCTTGGGGAGGAGACTGCCCCAAATAGATGAACTAGCATCCTGTATTCTTCCATATCTCCATCGAAGTTACCTTCAGGCCACCATAGGTATCTCAGGCGATCACAATCATCCTTTCTTACTTTAACTTGATAGAACATGGCTTCTATATCTGCCAGGATGGCCACGTTCTCTTGCCTCCATCTCATCAGAACACCATACAATCGGTTGGTTAGGTCTGGTCCAGATAAGAGTTGTTCGTTAAGGGAAACTCCCTTGTACTGGATGGGACAGTTGAATACCACTCGGATCTTGTCCGGTTTCTTTGGGTGGTAAACTGCACGGTGTGGTATATACTAAACATTTCCATCATTCCGGTCAACATCCTGATCTGGTACTTTCTCTGCATATCCTTTCTTCTCCAGGTTCTCCATAAACTCTGTATATTCTGAAGCCAACTTTTCATTTGTTTTCAACTTCCTTTGTAGTCGCAGACCAAACATATCTGCTTGAACTTTGTTGTTAGGCATCTTAACAGCTCTATCTCTCAAGGGAAGAACTGTTTCATAATGGCCATGTACTTTGGTGACAGATTCCTCCATCATTTTCATAAACCTCTTGTCTTCAACAGACATGGCAATTTTCTGGTCAGAAAGACGTTCTGTGAAATCCATGTTTCCCCAGAGGGATGACAGAGATGGTAAAGGAGTAGGGGATTTAGGGGGAGGAGGAGAAGAAAGGTTAGTCATGTGCTTCCTGAATGTTGAGCCCGTGAGGTTGAATGGTGCGAAGGCGTTGCATCCACAGTCTCTCTCTACTCGTACTATAATTAGCTAGATCTGCCTTATATTCAGTTTAATGTTAGTTAGAAAGGAAGTGTTCATCCAAACACATTAAAGTAATTAAGAATAAAATAGGACTGGATTGCATGGTAGAACTATTTTGAAATTCTGGTGCATGCTCCATGTTAAATGATTTAATTTTTTCTAGGTGTTGCTACTTCTGATACAATATGCATACAATAATATCGATTCATTTGCCTGAGTTTCTGTGTGTTTTCTTGATTAGTTTAACTTTACTTTTCTAAATTTAGTTGTGCGAGCAGTACGATTGCTAGGTTTCCACTTGGATAATAATTACATTTTTACATTTAAATGTCGGTCATAACACCAATATTCCAGGCGGCGGCTGTGTTGGCATTATATAATGTATTGCGATGCCTTTAGCAGTAGACGTGACAGTGACACGACCATATAGCGATTATGGCGCCAACAGTATTAACATCATGTCGACTTCAAGCAGCAGTAGCACAACATACCTGTATATATTCTGATTAATGCGATAGCACGACGCTACGCCATACAGCGTTTTGAAGATTCCATCAATTTGATTAAGCAATGAATTTCAGGCGCCTAAATATTTCTTTAATCAACTACATTTCCTTATAAATTAGTAAAGAAACAAAGAACATGAACAATTCTTATTATTTCATCGTATAATCATTCCGTGATAATTTCATTTGACAAGTGTGCAATATTGCAGATTAATATCTAATTAGACAAGTCACTTAACCTTTGCAATAATTCCCAAATGGTTACTATATCACTCCATATTTATATCATAAAACAGTTACATATGTTTAATCGCACATATTGCCAACCATTTGCATGTATGTTTTGAATAACCTTTTTTTACTATTCTTAGGATAGTGGAATGGGTTAGCTTTAAGCTATTTCATGGAATATGTAGACCTTCTTGAGGAATGGCTTATTTAGCCACTTACTTGGCCAAACATATGTTAAACCAGTGATGAACTTTGGAGAAGAACTTTCTTCAACAGCCGCTTACCCTGTCAACCCATTTCCAAATATTGGAATCTCGCTTAAAACATGGCAAGTTAGGTACCTGAAAAAAAAACAAAGAGAGGAAAAAAAATGTTAAGAAACTGCTTATGTACTGCAATAGGCCAGCGTACAGGTGAATGTTTGCAGCTGATCACTTTTGTAGGTGAATGGGGGAAAAGAGACCAGGAAGGGAAAAGTGAAACATTTAAATGATTTGCAGTGTTATTTCTCTAAAAACTTGCTGTCAGCAGTTACTTTTTCTAGCATTCCTCACATTATGACACGTGTTCACTAATTTAATTTAATTTTATTATTTCATTTTCAATTTGACATGGAAATGGATCCGTGTGAAAAAAAGAGGAAAATACAGAGATATATTGCTCCCATTACACCTGGTAAAGTGGAATGAAATTAACTTAGCAAATGGTATGATCAATGTTGATAAAAGTTGGAGGCATTGTGCATGTTTGCTATACCCTAGAGTACGTAATAATTATATAAGGATCTAGTTAACATTGCATATATATCAAATCCAACTGTCCAATGGCCTACTTACATGGTTGCATTTCCTAAGCCATCTAGGGCATTCTGAGAAATATTAGCGATATAGTTTTAATAGAGGTGGCTGGCGATATAAATGGAAAGCGAAAAGTTAACATTAACCGTGATAGATATAATTTAATGAGGCAAATTCAAAGTTAAGTTAGTTGTAATTTATGCTTGATCAATCACAGAAATCCGAGTCTGCTCAATGTCGACCCAAAAGTTGTCTCTCAGCAACGGATGTAACGTTTGTATACAAATCACGAAAGATATATTTATGTCACTGCGAAGTGAGTTAATTATTGACCCGAAGTAACAACTTACAAGGTCTAAACATGCGTATCTATGTAATCGTTGGATGCTAGAATAATTCAATATCTTAATGGTTCTAACTTATTTATTTAAAACACGTCGGTTCAGGTTTACTGGTTGATGTCAAAAATGTGTCGCACCCAATTAGGTTATTTTAACATTATAGACACAGTTTTGCACTAATGGATTACCTCCCAAAAAATTAATCTTACAGGAATATTTATTGTAACCAAGCATGTTATGTGTCGACTTAAAAATACTGTGCTTTCATAATACAATTCCTGTGAGAACTGTCCTTATAGATATGAATTATTATGAAGTATGATCCCTCTTACATGGTTGATCTCCAAAGTGTCTATATTTAAAATTACACTTCTCAAACTATTAGAGTTTTTATGTAATTTAAATAATTTAGTTTGACTATTGCATGACTAAAGTTTGGGTATTACTTAAAGGATAAATGTCAATACAAACATAACAATGGTCTTACATCATGATGCCATTGGAACGGTTTTCTCCAAAAGATTTATTTGTCAGGCTCCTTAAGTTATTTTCGAACAAGTATCTGCAGAATGGAGAAGAAGCAAGGCTGATAAATGTGATTTTTGTTAAATCTCAAGTTTTGACATTTCTGATTGGTGTTATCATTGATTAATAAACACACTTTCTATGAATTTTCTTACAGTTTACACCAGATTGCGCATGTGCATGCGTTTATGATATTAGTTGGTTTAGAAGAAAGTCTATAATCAAACAAACACATGTTTATGTGTGAAACGTCCGCTATCTATGGCGCGAGAAAGCGGAATATATTACGTACAAATATATATATGCTGTACTTGCGAAATACATACATGGTTAACTTCAAAAATACATTTTAGACATATTTATATATATGTTTACACATATATATTCCCTGAAAATTATATTTATTCTTTTAAATATATATTTATATATTCTCCAGGCGTACAGAAATTATTTTCTTAATACCTTATATGTATTCTGTATAAAAATATATATTCTCTTACAGCAAATATTCTATATAAAAATATATTTTCTCTAACACAAATTTTGACTTTTTTTTAGGCCATTTTATATTTATTCTCTAATAGAAAAATATATATTATCTTACAATAAATATTCTGTAAAGATATATACTAACACAAAAATTATGCCAAGAATATATTTATTCTCTAAGAGAAAAAAATATATATATTCTCTAAGAGAAAAAATATATATATTCTCTAAGAGAAAAATATATATATATTCTCTAAGAGAAAAAATATATATATTCTCTAAAAAAAATATACATTTCAGTGAAAATGCGCCCTACACCACTGACGTAACAGATTACCTACCTTGGAGTTTTTAATAGGCACTCGCGGTAGATTTTCTCTAACAAAATATATAAATTCTGTTACATAAATTATATTTATTCTACAAAATAAATTATATTCTATGCAAAAATATATTTGTAGTGTGTGTACGGAAAATATATATATTCTCTAACATTCAAGCTCTATTCTGTGCGAAAAATATATTCTGTACGAAAAATATATTCTGTACGAAAAATATATTCTGTACGAAAAATATATATGCTGTACAATGTACGGAGCTCTATAAGTGCCAACTGAGATGTTGGTGTTTCAGTAGCTTCAGTGAACAGCTTATTCATTATATTGGCCATAAGTGTGCAAGTACAATGTACTTCCTTGCTCAGAACCGAAATGCAGTTCAAAGTTAATGGTTTTGCGACATCACATTGCACATGATATTACGACGATACGATCGACAGCATAGCCTACTGTATCTAGCCGTCTTAGCAGTCCCATTAACATATCGTATAACCAGGGAGCTGTTAGAGTAGCAGCTCCCTGGTATAACATAGGTAACATACGTATAGCAGCAGTACTGCAATCATGGCGTC
>JAIPMN010035761.1:0-10680 GCA_020650975.1 Apostichopus californicus
AAATTGCAGACATGAGATCCATATTTTCAGGCTAGGTACATGCAGCTTAGAATACTCGGGAAGTGCCGTTTCCGGCCATCTGGGGGGTTTGTAAAGCCAAAAATTTTCTAAAATGGAAATCTCAACGTGGCACATTCGCGTGCTCTATAACTTTATCTATACCATGGACATCTCCCCTACAATCTCCAGTGCTGTGAACTTTTTAAATCACATGCAGGATCCGACCTTTGGATGAGAATAAGCCTAAAAAGTTACTTCACTGTTGTGAAACTGACCCCCTTCCCCAATTACATCAGGAGTGAGGTACGAGGTTGCACCCTTTTAATATGTATCTTACCACAGTCTTCACGTACGGTATTCTGAGGGAAAAATTATTCTGCATATATATATTTAAACCAAAGTGGTGAAATTCCACACATGTTGGCCACTAATATAACCTGTGGAAATACATGTAGACCACAAACCTCATGGCGGCAGACCTTTGTTCTTATGTACAGGCTGCTGCTTATACTATCGTATCTTTCAACAGTTTGACAGATGCCGATGTTGAAAAATGTGCTGACTTGATTACTCTCACAGGATGTGGCAAAAATACCTCAATACCATATGTCATCAGATGATGGACTTCAAGAACTATATGGTAAATATCAATCAGTCTTATCATCGGAATCTCAATCTTTATCGATAAATCATTTAATGAATAATCCAAATGTTTGATGTAAAAGTTATAGACAGGGTGTTAATATTCTAAGCAGTAAATTACAACAGATTTTACGTGTTTTTTTGGAAAGAAAAGAGACAAGATGAGGCTACAGGTACAGAGAAGCGATGTTAATGATCAAATTTATTAATATCCTTTGAAAGGAAGCTGTGTATTTAACTTCAAATTTCATCAATAAAATTCATTATATGAATATCTCTTGGCAAATAAGCATTCTCTTCTACATGAGAGGGTACCCTATCTCAGTCATGTGACCACCTTAAGCTTCAGTTGAAGGATTACTTGACAAAGAGAAACCGTCTATCATTACATTGATGGTGAGGCTATCATTGTATAGGACTATGTATTAGTGAGTTGGCGAATGTTGAAATGATTTCCACTTAGCAGTCACACAATGTTGACATGATGACTTCTTGTAAGTCGGCATATGTTGACATCACATGATATATGTTTGCATACGATGATGTGAATTCTACTAGTAAGTCATGATATGTTGACATGACTTCTACTTGTAAGTCAGCATATGTTGACATGACTTCTACTTGTAAGTCAGCATATGTTAACATGGCTACTACTTGTAAGTCAGGATATGTTGACAAGCCTTCTACTTGAGAATGCAGCATATGCGGATGTGACTTCGACTTGTAATTCAGCACATGTAACATGGCTTCTACTTGTAAGTCAGCATATGTTAACTTGGCTTTTACTTGTAAGTCATCATATGTTAACATGGCCTCTACTTGTAAGTCAGCTCATGTTGACATGACTTCTACTAGTAAGTCAGCATATGTTAACATGGCTTCTACTTGTAAGTCAGCATATGTTAACTTGGCTTTTACTTGTAAGTCAGCATATGTTAACATGGCTTCTACTTGCAAGTCAGCATATGTTAACATGGCTTCTACTTGTAAGTCAGCTCATGTTGACATGACTTCTACTTGTAAGTCAGCATATGTTGACATGACTTCTGTGTAAATGAGTCAGTTACATGTCTTCCTACCATTAGTCAGCCAATGTTTAAACCTAGTTACACCGTGGTCTCACTTTCTCACTTTCCAAAAATTTTTCCAAAATATTCCACATGAAATTCAAGGTTTGGATCTTTATGCTGCACGTGTGAAATCAGACCATGTCATATTAAATTACATCCATGATGCCAGTGTCTGTGTAATCAGGCAATGTCCTGTTAATTACAGAGAATTTGTGCAGAATAGGTAAGTTCATAGCAGAGATAATAAGATGATGGTTACATATACATAGTAAAAAGAAAAATCACACATGTGTAATTTTTAACAACATGGTAACGGCATCGAGGCAAAATTAAAATATTAATTACTTAGTAATTAATTATAAATACAGACAAAAATTATGCGAAGAATCCATGACGTGTATGAAAATCTTCCGATGGAGACGGTTTCATTTTGAATCAACATCACTACATTACGCTAGTGTAAATGGGTATTGCACCTGCACATTACAAGTCATGCACAATCACACAACTTCCTCTTCAAGAAAAATTAAAATTGATGAATTCTTTGAAGATTAAATATCAAAATCATATTAAGGTAGGTGGAAAACAATCATCTTCACATCTTGAAAAGTACTTAAATAGCATCAATTTGTGTGCTAGGCCAGTGTACAAGATACACATAACATATAGTAGCATAACATATTGTTAATAGAATTGTCTACGGTTTAAGGACAGAGAGAAACATTTTTCATGATTTGTCAACAAAAACTGCAAGATGTCATATCTGACAACTGGAAACCTAAATATCATCCCGCAACAAGCTAGCCTTGCTCTCTAATACGAGGGATAGAGCTCGCTAAGGTTCATATGTATGACATATGAACCCCTGAAAACCATTTGGTAGCTAGCCTTGCAAACAGCGATCCAATACCAGGGATAGGGTTTCTAAGGTTCATACAAAAGTCAATTGAAAACCTAAATACCATTCCAAAACAAGTTAGCCTTGCAACTAGCCCTCTAATACAATAGATAGGGTTGTCTAAGGTTCGTATGTATGACATATGAACACCTCGAACACCATTTCGTAGCTAGCATTGCAACCACCAATCCAATCAAGGGCTAGGGTTTTCTAAGGTTAATATAAATGTCAATTGAAAACCTAACTACCATTCGAAAACAAATTAGCCTTGCAACTAGCCCTCTAATACAATAGATAGGGTTGTCTAAGGTTCATATGTATGACATATGAACACCTGAACACTAATTAGTAACATGTTAGCCTAGCAACCAGCTACCCAATAAGAAGGTTGGGTTTTCTTTTAGGTTCAAATGCACGACAAATGAAAACCTGAAACCCATTCAGAATTAAAATTAGCCATGCAACTGGAAAAGTGCTTAAACAATCTGAAAACTAAAACATCTTTGCAAAGTCATGATTTCATAAATAGTGTGTAAAGAAACAGAGGAAAATTACGTATCAGACACTGCAAATTAGCAAATCATCTAACAGATATCATATAACAAATATTACAACTGATATTTAACTGCTCATCTTCCCCTCATAATCTTAAATAATCATTACCCTCAAAGATACAAAACTGAAGACCAGGGAAGCACAGAATTTGTCACTTGCAGTTTTCCATCTGTTATGGCCTGTTAAGTAAAGCCATCCAGATGTAATTCAATCAAGAAGGGCTATTAATCATGTTTTCTGGGACTGTTCTTATTTTAAAGTACTTAAGAAACTTTTTAATTCAAAATGTTTTCAAAGTAATCATTATTCAAAGGGAGAACCCCTTTATGTGAATAGCCCTGGTAAAACTGCTCTGAAAAGAAACCTTGCACAGTTCCAACAGGCATACCCTTTTAAACACAACAGCATTTATAAAACTCTGCCTTTTCCATACTTCTGCTATTAAGAAAAGAATAAACTGTATAATAGTGTTTAGCTCATCTGGCAGAGAAGTGGGCTTGTGTTCCTCAGGTCAGTGATTCGAATCTAAATCTAGTCAGCATTTTTTCTTTTCAATCATTCATAGTGTCTTTCCTCATTTCCCAGTCTGTTCTTGACATATGATTTGTTAGAAAAGATTAAATTACCAAAAAACTCCTAATCCATTTCTGTCTATCTCTCTCTATCTCTTTGCTTTCTTGTTTGACTTGTTTGTTTTTTAATTATCTACCTTTTCCCTTAATTACCAATCTCTGCCTGCTGTCCAGTGATGTTTGCCAGGCAATTTCTTAAATAAATTGCTTACTCTCAGTATGTTTTGCTAAGCCTCTTAGAATAATGCAATACAATTTCATTTATCAATTGTTGCATAAATACAAACAGTCACCATGATAATATTATGTAATGGTTCTCATGCTCTTCAGGTTTAATACACTATAAACACACTGATAACCAGAGACATTGTTTATCAAAACATACAGATTTTGATAGCAATCTTTGTACTTTTTTGTCCTTCTTTGTAATTTAGCAACACTGTAAACGAAAAAAAGAAAAGAAAAAAAAAAGGTGAATTCTTTCAACCACAAAATCAGACCAAGCATCCACAAGATCCATTCTTCACAACATTAAACCAAGCTGCAGTTTTGTCAGACTATTAAAGGAACAATTTGCAAGACATGAAAATATGAAAATCTTAGATCATTTAATTTCTGTTTTGTTCTTTCAAACTGTGTTAACAATAATGTGTTATTCGACTTCTGTATGTCACATACAAAATTATCAAATCCATATTTCTTTAGAGAACTTCTGAGAGTTTACATTTTGTAAATGAAGGGCTGGAGTTCTCAGCTTACATTACATGACCCCCCCCCCGGCCCATCTAGTTGAATATTTGCACCACTCACTCATCATAGATAACTTGGTAAAAAATACTTAACTCACACATTGCTTAGATGTCAGTTAACAACACATCTGTTTGGACCCTGTTATAAAAACACCGACTCCCAATTTTCATCTTCTTCCTTAATTTCAAAACCTATAATGAAAGCTTGAAAACAGTCTGTCAAGTTTCTCGCATCATCACTCAATCTAGACCACAGCCCTTTTTGCAGCGCGCGTACCCATCCTATTTAGCATATAAAAATGTTACCGTTACGATATACACAGAAAGAGCTAACTATACATACTGACTGTATGTTTAGGGTCAAAGATATTAATCAGTAGCAGTTGTACCGTAGATTGAGTAATTATGCTGGTATGTGGGGGGGATATGGTAAAATAATTTAATATATATACAAGTTAGAAGGTCTGACAGTCCGATCCTAGATGGATCTTCTTCAAACGCAAACAATTTTGAAGAAGGCCCTGCTAGGACTGAAACATTAGGCCCATTAACTTTTGTTTCTTTAAATGTTCTCAGGTACAGAATACTTTGATGAACATTTTATTTTTTCTTTTGTCCCTTCTTTGAAATAATTGATTTGTTGCCAAGCAACCAGATGCTTTAAGGTTTGGCCAAGTACTTCTAGCAAGTGATTGGCCATTACTGTGGTAACATTAAAGATGTACTGCAAGATGACAAAATGACTATATGCCCTGGTCAGTACCTCATCTGCTCATCCATCTCAAGGTAAGATGAACAAGAGAGAGATACTAAGATGAACTAATATTTAGTACAAATATGTATTACAGTTACATGTTGCTGCATTGAACTGTAAATATATTTCACATTGACCAAGGCTTTATGATTAATATTAACACATATTTTGGACATCGAGCAGTATAAACCAAGAGAGATGACCGTGACAAACCTATGGCTGTTCCTAATTATTTTCAACTACTTCCCAATCAGTTTTTTGGGAATTTTGTTCCTGTCCTACTTACTGTATGACTACATGAGTTTTTTGGGGCTTATTTCTTTGTTTTCATTTATTTTACTGAGAATTTTTATCTTTTATTAAGTATGTCAACAATAACGATTCTTCGTAAATTACTATTCGGCCAATCAATCACTAGGAATTGTGCAATTTAAATGTGTTAGAGTCAATCCAATTTGCAGCTTAAACTGAGACGAGATTCTCACCGTATTCTATAGATACGGAATTTACAGCTGTTAACGAAAGAACGGAAGAGAGCCTGTGCTATCCAGTTGATGAGAGGACAATAAACTACCCTGTGGTGGTATAAATTCTGATACCTCAGATTAATTTCCAGAACTTGATTTGTTTTATCCAGAAGATGAAATTAACCAATAATGGAAATTTCCGGCACTCCAAGCATCTTTCAATAGACAACTGCAAACTGCTCCTTTAAAGTTTTTGGTGCTTTTTTTTGACGATGATACCAGCTGCTCTTCGACGTCAGTCTTCATCCTACGAGGATCCTTCATCTTTCAGATATTCGTAGACGGAGGAGAAATCTTTCATGGCATACCCTTTGTTACATAGTATTCTGTAGAGCTGATGGGCTAAGGAACCCATAGGTATAGGCGACTTTGTTGTAGTGGCTGCATTTTGAGCCAAACCCAGATCCTGTATGGAAATCGTGGAAAAACGATAAAAAGGACATGAGAAAACTTGGTAATTTTAATCCTGTTTACCTTCTTCATACAGAGAGCATTTGCAACGAGTACACATCATCAAAGATGATCTCAACGATACAAATTGTAGCTCTGGTACGACTTGAGTTGCTTTCGATTAAAAAAAATGAAATATGCTATCCAAGATTGTAAACAGCATGTCTTGATGTGTACCCACCACAGAGGAGAAAAAATTTAAGAATATTGAAACTTTTCACTAAATTGAGTGAACCCGTGGGGAAGTGAAATATTATTTAGATGAAATGCAATCAGGTGATTTAAATAAAGAATAATCAAAGATTGTTATATATTTATTTTGCTATCAGCAAGCTCAGAGCCACTGCAGGCATCCACTCACCCCTCCCCCCCCCCCTCCTCACACCTTCTCAACATCATTATGACTACACATGACAGACAGTGATGGACTGATGACTAGCTCAAGAAGAAAAAGCCAGCTCAGAACTGGCATGGAGAAGAAGAAACTGATTAATTCTTGAACAAATTCTGTCATCCAGATTTTTGACAGGAGTAACCTTGGTTGACTTGAATGGGATTACCTTTATAGCGAGAATGGAATTTTTATGATTATTTAGTTATCATATCTCAACCAAGATTTTGTTCTTCCTTTAAATAATTGTTAGCAATGTACACTCTGAATCTACCTCTAAGCTCATTCTCTTGAACTAAGTTTTGGGCAGTTTTTCACTCACACAGGCCAAATTCACTTGCTTGTTTCCAATGCTTTCCAACACACAAAATTGTTGCCTTGCCTCTATTTGGCTTTGTATCTTTGACAGGCCTTTGGGGTTTTGGTTTCACAAGAATGATAATATCACTAACATATTTGACCTATATTGTAATGGTAAACTAAACTTTGAAAAGTGTTTGCTTAAATTTTTTTTGTTTTTTGAAAAACAATCTAAATGCCAGTTACTGTCAAAATGTAAAGAACCAAAGAAACCATTTGCAGGGACGCACGTAAATAAACCACAGAGACTCAGGTCTTATCAGCAGACACTGCACTGTGGTTTATATACAGACGATACACTCACACATGACAAAGTGTGCAAGAGGCTCAAGAACCGAGCAGCACCTGTAGGTGATGAACTTTCTGTAAATCCTGATCTTACTGTTATAATAAAGGAATAGCAACTACTGCATAAAAGAACCAACTGTGTGTTGAGGAGGGATGTAGTATGTATGTAGGGATGTAGTGATGAGGGATGTAGTATGTATGTATGTAGGGATGAGGGATGTAGAATGTATGTAGGGATGTAGTGATGAGGGATGTAGTATGTATGTATGTAGGGATGAGGGATGTAGTATGTATGTAGGGATGAGGGATGTAGTATGTATGTAGGGATGTAGTGATGTAGTATGTATGTAGGGATGTAGTGATGTAGTATGTATGTAGTGATGAGGGATGTAGTATGTATGTATGTAGGGATGAGGGATGTAGTATGTATGTATGTAGGGATGTAGTGATGTAGTATGTATGTAGTGATGAGGGATGTAGTATGTATGTATGTAGGGATGAGGGATGTAGTATGTATGTAGGGATGTAGTGATGAGGGATGTAGTATGTATGTAGGGATGTAGTGATGAGGGATGTAGTATGTATGTAGTGATGAGGGATGTAGTATGTATGTATGTAGGGATGAGGGATGTAGTATGTATGTAGGGATGAGGGATGTAGTATAGAAGGTCCTTGCAGGTAACTTTAAGTCCTCTCTTGTATTGTCTTGGCAGTCGCTAGCTTGCTAAACAGTCTCTTGTTTTTTGGGCTAACAAGTGTCTATATTATGTCACAGTTAGTTTTGTGTTAATTAGTCATGTTACTGAATGTTTTCTCTGAATGTCGCATGAGAAAATAAATTTGGAATCATATTATAGCTTGCGGTAGACCGAGTAATGTTGTTGTCTTCATTTTGTACAGCACTATTGAAACTCACATAAATTCAACTCATATCATCAAAATGAAAAAAAAAATATAATGAAAAAAATGAAATATAACAAAACTATTAAGTTCTGAACTGACTAACCTTGGTCATAAGTGCTGTAGCAAAGCCTCCTTTATAGTTGTTACTGGAAGGCACTCCCTCTATCACTCCTGGAACAGGGTTATAAACCTCACTGGCCCAGCTTCGACCGCTGCTGGTATTCAGAATTCCGGCTAGGATCTTAGCATCCAAACCAAGCCTAAAAAGTGTGAATAAGAGTCAGGGGAATTATTGATGAGAACGTACAAAGCAATGAGTTTCCATGACAACTGTAAGATAAATAGTTGTAGGTCAGCACCTTAATATAAAATGGAGAAAATAATTTGTGAAAAGTACAAGAATATTATTTCTTCAAAAGTTGCAATATGGCAGGAGATCAGACGGACAGACAAATATAGTGATTCTATGTCTCTTTACATTTCTCACAGAGGATCATAGCATAAAGTACCACTGTGTTGTACGAGAACTCGGTTCAATTACAGCACACTATTGCAGAGTTTCAACCACCAGTTTACACCGTCTATTATATCACAACACTGCAATGACTTGAGGAGCAAATCAAAGTAGGTATGATTCATGTTTATTCAAGCCTTACATTTAACAAACTTACATTGTGTTTTGAGATGAACAAATGTCTGTTTGTATGATGCTTCTTCTCGATCATTGTTATATCGAGATTCTAAGATCATCAGCACTCCAGAATCAAGCATTATTTTGCACACAAAAAAAAACGTTGAAGTTCATTCAGACATGTTTTACTTCATACCATCTCCATACAAGCAATACATTTGCAAAACCAAAAAGACCCTCGCTGAAACACCAAGGGAACATTCAACAGCTTATAAAGATAAGTACTTACCTCATTCCGAGGTTCATAGATTCTGAGACTCCAATCATTGAAATAGCGAGCATCATGTTATTGCAAATTTTGGCAGTCTGTGAAATAGAATTTGATGAAACCATCATCTTCTTGCCGGATTGAAAGACCAATCATTTCACCGTCCATCTTATCAATACTATGACTCTGGATAGTACCAGAAATGGATCTCCCTTAAATTGTAAGTAGTTCATGTTAGAGTATAAGTATGCATCTGACAGATATTTCTTCCCGCACGGTTTGCTTCATTGTTCAGCAGGACAGGCAAATCTTGGAATTACTTGAAACTTGGATGAATGTAATAAAATTGGATCTTTAGAATTGATGGAAGCTTTCTTACTGTACATTGGCCTGCCTCTAACAGTTCTTAAAGGTTTGTTGCATGCTGTTTTAAGGGATTAAAGGATCTTACACAATGTATAAAATATATGCCACTCTATTACATGCCAGTAATATTTGTTGCATGAATCAAGAAATCAAGGCTGGAAATAATCAGTCATCAAAAAAAGCCAAAAATTACTTCGATCTATATTGCACTTAATGACCAGAACCACAACTTATGTACTGTCCTATTATTACTCTCCTAATGGACACCATGATGGAAGTAACTGGCTATATATAAAACTTTTAACATCGTATAACCCTACTAAACATTTATCAGATCACTCAAAATATTAGTCCAGTTGAAAGTTTATCTTTGCCTGAAGTAAGAGAAACATATACTGGTGAAATTTCCATTCAATTTCTTCAAACTGTTTTCAGTAATGCATAACAACATTTGAGGTCGACACATTTTCTACCAACAATGAACTTGAAGCAAACAGCACACTGATGAGTATGTTTTATTTTTTGATTTAAAATTTACATCCAAATTTCTACTTCAAATTGTCACACATTTCAAGATGCTACAGTAACTGGTGTATTGTTAACTGCTCATCCTCTGTGGTAAAATTATAGCCTAATCTTATCCAAGGTGTCAAAACAATAAAGTGAAAAATACAACCAAAAAAAAAAACACATTTTGCTCTCAGTGTGCTACTACTACATGACACCTGCAAGAAGCTGTGACAGTTTCCAGCATCACTATCTTGCAAACTCTACAAAGTAACCGCTTATGAGTTTCATCAAGTTGCTTTCAATATACTTCTCTTTTGTCGAGCGAAAATATATTTTCTGTTTGACTACCCTTTTCATACTAGGCTCAGGCTTAGTGCTGGTAATCAGTTTAAAAAGTAACCTTGTTTTGAGTTATTTTCTTTTTAAAGAATATGTTAGAGACACACTCATTTTCCATCCAGTGAAGAAGGAACTTAAGTGAACTAAAGTATGCTACTGAACCATACATTCAATTAAATCTGGACTATTAAATCTGGACTATTAAATCTGGACTATTAATATGTTGCATGTAACACAGTTATGCCAGTCATAGCAGTAAATATTCCTTACTACAGCAGATGCACTATTACTGTACCATCAGGTCCAGTATGTATAATATTTGTTTTATTACTGGAGAGTAAGAACTCACTTGTCCTGTACCAACAGGTCCAGTATGTATAATATTTGTTTTATTACTGGAGAGAAAG
>JAIPMN010035765.1:4190-19044 GCA_020650975.1 Apostichopus californicus
GGGGTTTTCTGACTTGCGGAGCGGGGGGGCGGAATGATACTTCCGCCCCACCATATTTTTCACTGGGGGGGCTGGGGCCCCCCCAGCCCCACCGGTTCCTACGCCCTTGTGAACACTATTAGTTGTGTTTCGATACTGGTATACTGGATAACTGGTATGATATTCTTTTGGTTGGAGATGGCAGGATAGATGGCAGGATAGATGGCAGGATAGATGGCAGGATAGATGGCAGGATGGCAGGATAGAGAGCTAGTAAAAAATGGCTTCACTAGATTATTTTCATATTTCTTCTTATTATTATTATGGAATTAATAATTAGTTTAATTTCCTTCTCCTACATGATTCACAGGTATGAACTGAAATCGGGACAGCGTTGCGAGGACAATCATCCCGCATGTACCGATGTCATAGTGTCCTTTGTCACTGATCATTCAAGGTTACCGGTTACTCACATAACAGCAGCCTCTTTTCACACACATGGAAGGTAGGTAGATGCTACAATCTCGCTATCTTGTAATCTTCATTCCCTTTACTGGACTTATTTAGTGAAATCTTGGTTTTATACACCTAGTTAATTATAGGATGACTTCAAGCAGAAAGTTTAGACTTGAAAAATGGAAAAAGAATTGAGTTCTTATATTGTTTCTATTGTTAGTTGTCAATAAAATAACTCATGAATATGCTTTATGTCTGGGAATGTTCCATTCAGGCTGTTTTACTCATTTTTGATAAGTGTGTTTTTTTTTTTAATTTCATAAAGTTGCTAAGGTTTTTTTAATATTCAGTTATTGTCAATCAACGTTATTTCAATTTAATCGCAGCTCTACCTGGTGTAATCTACAGACCATTTACAGTTAAAAATGATCGGAAAAATTCCTGAACTGACAAACATATTTTCCAGGTCTCCCCGTTTTTTGAGTCCCAGGAAAGATTTAAACAGTGGTTTAAATTTCAAGATTGATTCCAGTTCTATTTGAAAATTAGGAAGGATTCGACTGGTACATTTTTTTTATCACTCACAAACAGTTTAACGAACGCCTTTTCCTTTTATCGATCTAGTCTTGGATTCGGAAAGGAAGCCTCTTCTTCAATTTTTGCTGCTGGCCTACCGGTGTTACTCACTCTTGCAACTTCCGAACAACTCAGTGAAAAAGCCACATTTTATTTGGTAATTTTTGTTTTCTCTTCCAACATGGGATGTAATTATTACAAAAATACTGCAAACTTGTATAAATTTATGTCAGTATCTCTTGGAAAAAGTATAAATTTACACACAGTAAAAATGAGTCGACCAAATGTAAGTTCCTTTGGTTAGCATTAGAGGTTATATTTTTATTATCACAAATTTGCACCATACACAGTATTCACTTATAAAGTAGGTTACCATTAGAGGTTATATTTTATTATCACAGCTTTGCACCATACACAGTATTGACTTATAAAGTGTGTTCCTATGGTTACCATTAGAGGTTATATTTTTTTATCACAGCTTTGCACCATACACAGTATTGACTTATAAAGTGTGTTCCTATGGTTACCATTAGAGGTTATATTTTATTATCACAGCTTTGCACCATATACAGTATTGACTTATAAAGTGTGTTCCTATGGTTACCATTAGAGGTTATATTTTATTATCACAGCTTTGCACCATACACACTATTGACTTATAAAGTGTGTTCCTATGGTTACCATTAGAGGTTATATTTTATTATCACAGCTTTGCACCATATACAGTATTGACTTATAAAGTGTGTTCCTATGGTTACCATTAGAGGTTATATTTTATTATCACAGCTTTGCACCATACACAGTATTGACTTATAAAGTGTGTTCCTATGGTTACCATTAGAGGTTATATTTTATTATCACAGCTTTGCACCATATACAGTATTGACTTATAAAGTGTGTTCCTATGGTTACCATTAGAGGTTTTATTATCACAGCTTTGCACCATATACAGTTTTCACTTATAAAGTGTGTTCCTTTGGTTAGCATTAGAGTTTATATTTTATTATCACAGATTTGCACCATATACAGTTTTCACTTATAAGGTGTGTTCCTATGGTTACAATTACAGGGTATTTGTGTCATACACACAAAAGAACAAATCTTAACTTTATATCAATCATTTGTTTACAGGATTTGCAAGATACAGCATACAAGTTTTACAATCAAGTTGTATTTGCATCACTAAATGTGGATGAATTTCCCCAATGGGCCGCTCGATTCGTGCCCCATGGTTACTCCCGCCATGTAGTTGGTAAGTCAATTAACTTTTACATACATATTAGACACTTATATAGTGCTGCTACATCGAGATCGTAGCGCTTTGACAACTTAGCCTTGGTCATTGGTAACTTGTCACACCTACACACCAAAGTGTGAGCAATTCAATCAATCTCTCCTGGGGCACCACAGTGCACCACAACCACGTGTCCCCGGGGGACTTCCCATATGGTGCGGCCACAAACCGGTGCACGCAACTATATTTACAAGTTACCTTGCAAGTCCCCATTTATACACCTGGATGAAGAGAGGCAATGGAGATAAAGTGCCTTGCCCAAGGACACAACGCAATGATCTGGCCAGGGCTCGAACCTGTAATCCTTAGATCACCAGTCCACTGCCTTAACCACTTGACCACAACGCCCGCTCAACTTTTAATATTGCTTTTCAAGTTTCATGAAATATGTATAGAATGGACGTAGTTGTTCCTGGGCTCCATCCTGGACCTCGATGGACATCAAATATTTTCCCATCGTCAAGATCATATGCGACTAGTTATGAAAATCTGGCTTGATATACATTCTATACCTGATATATTAAAATTGCAGTAAAACAAATGTCTCATACTTAAAAATGAGTAAAACATTGATTGTTTGCATTCTCCAAAATTTCCAGAAAATGACAAACTGATCACAGAGGACATGATACCAGACTTATTCATCTATCCACGGTTATGCATCGTCACAGCTGAAAATCACCAGAGAGCTGCTTTCCTTCCAAACTACGTGAAGTTTAGCCTGGGATCCAGAGCAGAGGGAAGAACTATTAACAAGAGTGACATTGAGCAGTTTGTGACCGACTTTATGACTTCCCCAGATGACAAATGGGTCCAGACAGAACTTTTCTGAGTAAGCCGAGGCCAACAGAACCAATAAGTATTGTTCTTCTCTCGCCACCAGTTGCTGTCATGTCTCCGAAACACAAGTTTGCTGGTCCTAAATAGACTTTCCCAAGGATTTTAAGCTCATTGGAGCCCAATCCATGTGATATTCAGATCATGGATGAACACTGGCTTTATTTCAAGTCTTCTCTTTTCAATGAGTTTTCAGTGAATAACAAACAATGCAGGTGTGTAATCCTCACACCCAATCCTACTCTATGGACCTACTCCATGGACCTACTTCATGGACCTACTCCATGGACCTGCTCCATGGACCTGCTCCATGGACCTACTCCATTAACCTGCTCCATGGACCTGCTGTTCCATGGACCTGCTGTTCCATGGACCTGCTGTTCCATGGACCTGCTGTTCCATGGACCTGCTGTTCCATGGACCTGCTCCATGGACGGCCACCTTGAATCCCCATGTGACAGGTGAGATTGTACCTCAGCATCACCTGGGACTTGATGAAATCTCCGGAACTGAATATACTTGAAGTATTAGCTGAAATATGTTCAATTAGTCAGCAAAATCTTAAAATTCAATAAATAATTATATTAACTCTTCCGATTATATCTGTTTATGATTATTTCATTATTAAATTATTAATGCAATAAAATCCTGCTGGTATGAAATCATTTCTCTAACAGCTAGTTTAATAGGCCTCCAGCCACTATTAATACATATAAGCAGTACCACTTTCATCACTACCGTACCTCTAGGCCTACATTTTTTGTTCAAATAAATTGTTCAAACATGAATTTTAACTTTAATGATACTATTTATATATAATTAATATTATTGCATGATACCAAAGACTTTCTTAAATATTCAGGTTAAATTAAACAATATATTCTTGAAATTTTGAATGTGTGTGTGTGACCCGGAGCATATATATAATACCTGCATTATGTGTTTGAGAAAATTCATTTGCAAAGTGCAATGGCAAAATTGCTAACTACTATTTAACAAATTTCGAACACCAAACTATTCATCTTCAGGGGCGAATTGAAAATGGTTTGTAAGATCCTGGTTCCGGTTGTTCAAACTATAAAGAGAAAGGAAATGATAACATCAAAACAAAATATTTAGCACAGTGTAGCTGATGAGAACAATAGCCATAGGGTAAAATTTACACTGTAACTGAAGAATATGAATAAATTACATTCTTGTGAAATTTGCATTTCAATCCTTGAATGTAGCTTTTTTTTAAGTTCTTACTCGTTCTATGTACATAGTGTATATACTCACAATATCTTGCACACAGTTTACAAAAAACTTTAGATCAGGCCAGAAACATTTTTTTTGGGGGGGGGGGGGGTGAGTAAGTTAAGGTCATAGTTCAGGGGGGGTGAGTAAGGTAAGGTCATAGTTCCAGGCTAATAAACCTGGACAAACAAAACATAAAATGTACCAGTGGTACTGTTTAAGAACAGTCATCCAGGAAAGAACTGGGCACGAAAAACCAAACGCCTGATCCGCTCTCAACCCCAGTCCCCTTGCATGGAGACTGTGACTGTCTGATCGTCAGGTGTGTATCATGATTTCCCTCGAAAGTGAACAGATACTAGGTATTATCTTAGCCAAAACCTGTCGTTTACATTCTTTAAACCTAAATAAACTTAAAATATTACCTTTCTAGTGATTTTATCTTCACACGCAAGTCTGATTCTCTCAGAGGTCGCTGGGCTGTCAAGTCTAAAGAAGTTACAGAGATCAGATTCCCTTCTTGCCGACTGTATAGCATCTTTGATGGCCAGAAAGACTGAAGTAGCTAGAATCAGAGATGGCTCACCCACACCCTATCAAGGAGATATAAATTTCATGCGTAAGAATGAAAGAAAAATTAAAATTGTCATCTATGAAACCAATATCTGAGCCACAGTATCTTTAGAATGGATACTAATCACTATCAGTTCTAGCTTTAATGAATTGCAATGTAAGTAATACTCACAAGTTCTGGTAGCAGTGATATATCATTTTATACCTTGTCTCAAACTAAATGCCAAATCAATTTTGTTCTACTTCTTTCATCGATCATCAGCAAAATTTAGCTGACAAATTTTATTTGGCTGATAAATTCTCATCAAATTTTTCAAACCCTAAATAGTTGCCATTTTTTCAGTAAGCAACTCGAGTTGGAGTATCCAATATGCCTCGTTTGAAGTCATATTTTTCATGTCATATCTTATTGTTGTAAAAACCTTCCAATAAATGCTCAATGAAAATTTGGGCCAAATTAAGTTTTCATTGCAAATGTTATTCTAACTAAATATTCCAAATCACAAACCTTTGATGAAAATATCGTCCTTGGATTCGGGACGTTGCTCAGCAAACTGACAGAGAACTGGGCTGGGATGTTACTCATCCCAGGAATTTTGTAAGTGCCCGGTCCCTTCGTGATTAAATGACCCGAGGGGGTGATCTGGTGGTCCTCGAGGACAAACATGCCGTAGCCCTGGATGAAACCACCTTCAATCTGGGAAAATAAAGAAGGAAAAACAGGTTTATAAAGCAATGCAAGAATAGATGCTTCTGTAATAGTTAGCCTCTGATCAGTTCATAGGTTTGGTTCTGATCATAGAGAAGAGCACTCTGTTAACATTGTTTTATACTCCCTTGAAGATTTAAGTCAAGTTTAAAGCAGTAATTTTGGAATGGCCATCAGAAAATCTAGGAATTTGGTCATAATTTGTTATCATTTCAGAGCAACCAGTAAAATGTATAAAAAGAGTGTTTCTTGAGAAGAGCAAGGACTATATATATATATTTTTTTCTTCTCTCCATCCCTTGTCTACTAATCCCCTTACATCTATCTCTTTGTGTTCACATGCTCATTTACCTGTCTGTATTCTGTGCATGTTTTTGTCCCTTCTGTTACTTGTCATTTAGCCTTTGAAGAAGATCCTGCTAGGATCGAAACGTCAGGCCAACTTACTTTTACACATATATATATTTACAAAGAATTTAAATGAATATTACTCAAGTTTTCATCTTATTATCACACTACATTTTCAAATGAAAATGATGTTGAAATTGCTTTTAATGCAAAGGATTTGTTGAGTATACTGAATTATTGAATAACTGAACTACTGAATTATATCACTGTTTTACTGATTTATTGAGTTTATATCACTGTTTTCATTGAAATAATTGACTAGCAACTGTAGGATGAACAAAGTATGTAACATGAGACTTCTATAAACAAATTTGAAAACATGCCTTGGGTGACTACGATAATTTCATTTTCTGTACCTACCTTCCTACGCCCCCCAAACAACCCTTCCCCTCACTCCTATGACCATCTCCTTACCTGGCCAACATCAATGGCTGGATTAAGACTGTCCCCTACGTCCATGACAATATGGGTTTTGATCACATGATGGTCACCCGTAAGACAGTCAATCTCCACCTCTGTGGCGGCTGTTCCAAATGAGAAATAGTCGTAGGGTCTGCCAACGTTCTTCTCCCAGTCGTAGTGCAAGTCTTCCACCCTAAGAGAAACGACAAATCTATCGTAGAAGAAAGCTGTATCTGGCAACCATTTCAATCCTGTTATAACCTCATAATTGGCCTGGACCCTAACTTTATGAAGCTGTATCTTTGTTAACACAGATACATATTCCACATATTCTTATACTAAGAAAGGAATTTGCCACGATTATAACAGGACTTTCTCTTTCTAAAAACCTTACACAATTTGTGAAAAGAAAACTGAAATTTTCCAATAGTATAATTGAAACATATCAGCATGCATGGTCCCATAAAATAGCTGAAGGTTTTTTGTGTTTTACGTGCATCACACTTACAAAGGCGAGAAGAATATCGGCAGAATCACTTTTGATATTGGATATTTGAATATTCCAAAAAGTTGAATGAAAGATCTAAAGAAGGGTTGTGGGAGAGGGAGAGGGTTGTGGGAGGGGGAGAGGGTTGTGGGAGGGGAAGGGGGTTGTATAGGAAATGCCACACATGATGCCCATGGACCTTTCAAAAAGTACTTTAGTATATGAGCAATAATCAACATGACAAAACAAAGTACAACATGAACCCAGATCAAGTTACAATATATGCTGATCCACAGAGTCCTCTAATATGACAGGATAGCAAGTATATGTTATCAAAAACATTTTATTTCCAATGGCAATGCATCAAGTTTGCCTCTATTTTAGCTACCATGAGCAAATACTACACCCAGTCAAGCCCAAAGTGAGCTCTGAGAATAAACACCAAAACCACTTTGTCAGGTTCTTTTGCAATCAACTTTAGAAATGTCACTGAATTTGCCATCATCTTTGAGTCTTGTACATCAAAGAACGAAAGTTGAAATTTACTATACATGACCGTGAATGAGGTCTTTAAACCATTGCAAGAGGATTACAACCACTCCAAAACATTAAAGTTGTATCATTACAATAAGACATAAATCATTTTACTATCGAGTCTATGCATATGTCCATATTTGCCTTCTAAACAACAAAACAATGCTTTCTTTCCATTTTTGTTAAAGTTAACTTTACTCTGATTATATACGACACACATAACATAGTCAATTTGAATATGCTTATGAATATGCATATGCATTATGAATATGCATCACTTACTTGTGAAATCCTGTAACCGACAGACTAACCCGATCTATGTAGGCAGCTCGGACCTGTAGTGTATGTGAAGTAATATATACTTGGCATTAGAGGAGTCTTGGAATGAGTACCTACATGTGCATCGTCCAGTCAGGACAATTTTATTCTAACAAACTTTAAAATTTCACGTCACTCTTCAAAGCTCTCTTACTGACAGTATGAATATCCTGTTTCTATCACATAAAGGTGAGGAACTGTTCATACTTTCAATACGAGTGTTTTGAAGCGTGATATGCAAAACCGAATTGAAGGATTCAGGTATAGATATGAGCACCTTTGTTTTAAAGAAGAGAATGGATTTTGAGATTACATGTTGATGCGCTCAGAGGTGTGTCAGACAATTTAAATATATTTGACTCCTCGCATCTCACTGGACATCCTTGCACCCATGGTATATGCACCCTGAAGTTTCACTATTTAAGTTGTAAATCATTTCCAGACCGTTTGAGCAATGATAGGTTGCAAGCAGATGAGTCAATGTTCCACTGCCTACCTACATGTGGTGGGTGTTACTCAAAGGGCTTAGAATTGAAACAAAACAGAGCATCTATTGATAATTCCCCACATTAAGTGCATTTTCATTATGATAGAAACTGGGATATTAAGTCAGATACTTAATATTCCAGTTTCTATCATAATGAAAATTTTTTGAACAGCCTAAAATATTTCTCACTAAATTACTATTACACATATAAGATTTATCCAAAACTGTCAAAGGAATGCTGGAAAATGGGTTTGAAATTTGTCACCCATGTGACAATTGTTTGTGTTTCTGGCAACTGTCGTGCCACCATATATATAGTCCCATTAAGAACTGCATGTTAAGCTAATTAATACTAGTCGTCTGCAGTTTACTACTCAATAACGTGATTTGTCGATTTTTCAGAAGAATGCAAAAGTTTGTTTGGAGTGGTAAATTCTCCAACAAGTAAATAGGAGGTTAGAAATCAAAATCGATACTAGAAGTCGACATTTCAAGATTAAAACAACAGAATATCGACCTAAAGAATTGACAGTTTTCAGTTTTTGGTAATAAATTACTTATATTCATTCCTGTTACATTTATGTAGCCTAGTTTGAAAGATTGGTGACAATATGTAGAAAACCCCAACTTCCTTGTAACATTAAAATCCCTATTTTGTTTCTAATTTTAGTTTTAATTTGACAAATTCTCCTCATATTTATCTCCCAACTCTTTGACAAAATACAAATAGTATCTTAAGGAAATGAATTATCATATAGATGTCTCACGTCAGGACAAGTTACGCCACCACAGTAAGAATCAACCCAATAATGCCCTCCGGAAACGTGTAATAAAGTCAGTAAAATATAGAAATATATGAATAAACTACAGTAGCATATATCTCCCACCAATCTGATAGGTTGACAGTTGCTATGGTTACCTGCCATTACTATAAGCTTGTTCCATTGATATAGTCAATTGCATGGAAGAGACCACCAAATCAGCTTTAAGATGGTTTTACTGTAGGTCCTCGGAGATAATTTGAAAATTAATAAGGTAAGAAATGCAACCAACTGATATAAGTGTTAATTGGTTTACTTACCCAGTCCTCCCAATTGCCTTTAGGATTAGCATACATATACGGTTCCAATCTCTCTTTCATGGCCTGGCAAGCTTTCTGACAAAAAAGGAAAAGTAAGAAACACAAAATGTGAATAAAATTTGATGTCAGTTCATAATCAAAATGCAAATATTGCTAGCCTATATATTAATCATAATAATAATAAAAAGAATATCTTGAGTGTGATCTCCTAATTATGGTACCCTGTACCTTTAAGTGTTACCTATTCTTTGGTTCAAAGCATGATTGATGGGAATAACCTTATTGGTGGGGACTCCAAGACCACTGCTGGCTACCTGAAGTATTATTGCAGCTGCGGATGGGGGGGGGGGGGGGCGGTGGGAAGGGAATTATTGAGTTGATTCTGATCCAAGTAGCTGCCTAATATGTGTTCCGATACTCTTGGCTATGGGAGAACAGTTTGGCGCGTTAATTGTCTAAGCACGTGGTAGCCTCACTGATGTAGATCTCACTTCTGTTGATTCCTAGACACTTGCTAGATACCCGAGGGAGTTTGGGGGGGGGGAGGGGAATGTTAACTTTAGTCCCAGCAGCAGCTGCCTACCTTGACTGCCATTCCATTAATGTCTGTGCTGATACTCGCAGCTGTTGGCGGTGTGTTTGGAACCTTGTCTGTGTTAGCCTCACTGATGTGGATCTTACTGGTGGGAACTCCCAGGCACCTGCTAGCTACCTGTATGATCTTGGTGTGTAACCCTTGACCCATCTCTGTTCCGCTATGAGATATCAGAACAGATCCATCTTCGTACACGTTAAGTAAGGCCCCAGCCTGACGGAAGAAACAAAGGGAAAACAGCATTCCAATTAATTCAGCCTTGTGGAATAATCAAAGAAATCAAATTTGCAAATTCATAAAAAGTGTTATCAAATTAAGGTAAAGACTTGCAAATGAGGCAGTATGCTATCAAGTTACCAAAAATGGCCCACAATGTATAGAATTATAAAATGGAGACATGTTTATCTATTTTCCCTTCATAGTTTGTTCCAATGCTGAGATGCTAGAATACAAACATGTATTCATTTTGCATAACAATTACATTACATAGATACTGCTATATTCTAGCATATTGGTGATGTCACTCAGAGGTCACAGTGATGTTATTAGGTGACTGATCCACTCACACAAACTAAACCAGAGATGTGCCAGATTTAGGCATAAGCTAAACAAGCTACAGCAACAGGGCCTCACAATCTTTCAGGGGCCTCAAAAAATGTCAATTTCTGAATTTTTTGGGGGGGCTTTTAAAATTGTACGTGTACTGAATATATATTTATTTATTATGTAGAACTTTTCTAATCCTTTAAATACTATACCAGTATAACATACTATGAGTTAATTTTTTTTTTTTAAAGTCATAGAATGAGGCGAATGCCATGTTATTAAATAAATAAAAGGCATATATGTTTTCAAGTTTTGTGAGACCTTCTTGTGTAATTTTTACACATTTTCAGAGGTCACAGTGATGTTGTTAGTTGACTGATCCACACAAACTAACCAGGGCAGGGTTACTGTGACCTCCGAGTCTAAGTCTGGCATCTAGCCCTAAAATATATTGAATTACGTTTTGAAAGGGACATCAGGTTTACCTGGGCATCAAAACAAAAACAAAAGTTCAACCATGAGTCTCAACTGATATGACGACGCCAATCTGCTGCAAACTGTGTGAAGTTCTACGTTATACCTTACTACTACAAAACAGGAACATTCTTTGTTTGGTTATATGACCGCCAGGAACTGTTAACAAATAAAACAATGAGTAATGACCATATAGACGACATTAATTAATAGCAAAGATCTGGAAGACCAACCTGATTGAGAAACAGAGCAGAAACAATAGCCACGCCCATCTTAGTCGGAGTAATAGACAGACCTCGTTTCTTCCATCGGTTACTCCTAAATGATGACGATACAATTAAAAAGTAAGGACTCAATTTATCTAATTGAATTTTTTTTTAAATGTGCTTTTTATATATTTATTTATTTGTTTTTCCACAAAAGTACAAAGTGGAGGGAAGTCTTCCATAAAGCTTAAAAAGCTTAACAAAGTGGAAGACTCCCTAAAGAAAAAAGTAATTAATAAATACAATGTGAATGTTTGTTACATAATATACACAAATTGTTGAAGTAAATAACTCATTTACATTATTTAATATGATGATATCAATTCTTTTTTTAAAACATTTCTTAAATGAATTGTTTGTAGCCTTAGATTTAACGAATATTGCTTAATGAGTTCCATAACTAAATGAGTTCCATAACTTAATGAGTTCCATAACTTAATGAGTTCCATATATAGATTAAAAAAAAAAAACAAGAAAGTAAGAACATAGATATACATAACATAATATGAAGGAAAAGACTGGAATAAAACTAATATTATAACATAGATATACATAATATACATAATATACATAATATAGATATACATAATATACATAATATAGATATACATAATATGAAGGAAAAGACTGGAATAAAACTAATATTATAACTTAATGCCATCAGGTCGTAAGCTTTGAATATAATCATTCGTTGCGTCACCGACATTTATCTTGACGTTTTGTCTGAAAATTTGCCAAGACTCTGGCAGACTTGGCATAAACATTTCGTACGTCCAGATCTGCAGGCCTGATATTTGGCAACACTTTATCTGGTAGAATTATAAAGCTGTTGTGAAACCATAAATGTAGCAAACGTTACGACATATAGTCTACGCTCGTCTGCTTTTATTTCGCATATGCAGATTTGTCGAGAGTCAATTTGGACCTGGGGAAATCTTTCTTTATATAAGTGTACTACGACAATGATAATATGTCCTTCTTTATCTCAAAATTTCCAGAACCCCCTTCATATTTTCCAGGGCCTGCTAATTGACCTCAAGCCCAGGGGCTATAAGGCCCCTCCCCCCATGTGGACCCCCTATTGCCAGGCCTGTGCATAGAGTCCTACTACGTGTACAAAATATTACATCATTGGAACTGTACCTGTTAAATTCCTCTACCGCTTGTCGTCTATTTGCAAAGTCAAATTCTTCCAGACACTGATCCCAACATTTCTGAATGGTCACACCCTCCATCAGTTGATTAAAGTGGGTCCTGTCTCCATCCTTATAGAAGTTTCTTTCCCGCACCTGTCCAGGATTAGAAATGGAACCTGCTTCAGATGTCTTCAACATATGCATAGAACAACTCTAGGTGTGTACAATTTATTCCCTTGAATCAAAATTTATACATATATCAGCTGGGCCACTCCATATTCACTAAAGTTTACATCACAAAACTTTTATATAACTGTTCTTTCAAAAAACAAAAAAGATTTTGCACAATTAAAAGTCTGAATCTGTTTTGTAAAACCATATACTCTGAAACATTTTGGAATTTCTACTGACAAATGTCACACTGTAACCTTGGTTGAAGCTATGGGCAACACAACTACAAACTTTATCACCAGAGGTGGCGAAAGAGGGAGGAAGCATTCCAATCCGTGAGGCACAAACTTCAAAGGATAGTGGGATATGTGACTTGATTTGAGGAAGCAAAGTGCAAAATCATCTCAAAATGTCCTGACAAACTTGACCCTCTGCAGATGCATTCAGTACCACAAATTTCATTTCTTGAGTGTTTTTTCAAGAAAATGGCCCTTTTTACTGTTTTATTAATTTTTCAACAATAAAGCACTTTCTAATTATATTTTCCTTAATTTCATTAAATAACAAAAGGGCAATCTCTCATTACAAAACTGGAAAAACATTTCTAATATATAAGTATACATGCAGTTTTCCAAAAAAATAAATTATCATGTTCTCCCTCTGTTAATTGCTTCCTAGAGGGGGAAAGGATGAATGGAAAAAGGGAACTTACAGTTAATAATAAACATATTTTTGAAAATTCTTAGCATTTTTACATCCCTTTGTATGTGTTAATATCTTTAAGATTGTTGAGCCCTATAATGCAATGTTCGCTAAACTATTAATGACTGATGTATGATATGATTGGTAAATAAAGTTGGAACCTTCCCAGAGGGAATAGTACATCTAAGACAGCCATGGTTATTAGTATTATAGGGGAAAAAAATGCTGAAAACATTATTTATACTCCCCTCCCCATCCTCTCCCCCACCCTGCCCAATACCACCCCAAATCATCCTTAAGCAGGAAATAACCATCATACTATATAACAGAAATGATAGTTGCAGGAGACAGACCTGTTCTGGTGAGAGATGACATTTCTGGGCTATGTGGTTGATCCAGGTTTCCGTGACTACTGCTACCTGAGGTATTCCGAAGCCTCTGAAGGCTGTGTTTGATGGGAGGTTGGTCTTACACAAGTGTCCAGTGATTTGGACGTTCGGGATCTTGTATACGCTGTCGCAGTGGAACATAGCTCTGGCCATGACCTGCATGAATAACAGATGAGCAGGCATATGTATGGCAGTACTTCATGTGAAACAAGGCTGCAATGTGGTAGTGTAAGCAACTGGAAAGAAGCATGCTGGAGGGTGGGTGGGTGGGAGGTGGGACAGGGTAACAGAACCCCATGGCCTGAGAAATGTTAAACTCACTTAAGAACCAACAAAAATCTGACATGAAATGTTTGAGAGGGAGAGTAAGGCACCATATACAAAATCAGCTATGCGGAATCCCGCGTCTTCCACGCTAAACAATCCCTTACCGAAATCCCAGATCTGGCTTTATATCTGGTTTAATCTGGCCAGATCAAGTTTTATCTGGCCATATAAAGCCAGATATAACTGGATATAGAGTCAATCCAGATATGCAGATCAAGTTTTATCTGGCCATATAAAGCCAGATATAACTGGATAAAGAGTCAATCCAGATATGCAGATAAAGTTTTATCTGGCCATATAAAGCCAGATATAACTGGATATAGAGTCAATTCAGATATGCAGATCAAGTTTTATCTGGCCATATAAAGCCAGATATAATTGGATATAGAGTCAATCCAGATATGCAGATCAAGTTTTATCTGGCCATATAAAGCCAGATAAAGTTTTATCTGGCCATATAAAGCCAGATATAACTGGATATAGAGTCAATCCAGATATGCAGATCAAGTTTTATCTGGCCATATAAAGCCAGATATAACTTGATATAGAGTCAATCCAGATATGCAGATAAAGTTTTATCTGGCCATATAAAGCCAGATATAACTGGATATAGAGTCAATCCAGATATGCAGATCAAGTTTTATCTGGCCATATAAAGCCAGATATAACTGGATATAGAGTCAATCCAGATATGCAGATCAAGTTTTATCTGGCCATATAAAGCAAGATATAACTGGATATAGAGTCAATCCAGATATGCACATCAAGTTTTATCTGGCCATATAAAGCCAGATATAACTGGATATAGAGTCAATCCAGATATGCAGATAGTTTTATCTGGCCATATAAAGCCAGATATAACTTGATGTAG
>JAIPMN010035798.1:0-11790 GCA_020650975.1 Apostichopus californicus
ATGAGTAATATTGAACATTACAGAACATTGGAAATATCAATTTTAGGGGTGGAAAACCTCTATGTTATCATTTCGTGTTGGTTTACTGTGTAATTGCCCATATATATATTGCTGCACAATCGTCATTGCTACTAAACATAGAGAATGCCAAGACTGTAGGCTAAACATATACCGTAGGTAGTCAGAATAAGCAAACAAAATTAACCAATGTTGCGAAGTTAATTTATGGATGACATGTTAACAGTACAGTATGTAGTTGATCATAGCTGCTAGTAGGCCACTTCTAGAGTTATACAGTGATTTGTTTTATCGAAGCTACAAATCACTGTGCATCTATAATTTAATTTCTTAATTGAAGTTACCCAGAGGTTGTCAAGGGATGAAGGATTTATTGCTGTCAAGGAAATTGCTTCATTTTTCGTTTCTATGGCAAATCCTTTGTTCGGTTGTTTCAAGAGGAAGCAGAGTGTTTTCTGTGTGTGTGTTAACTACAGTACATGCTACTGCTTGTATGTATACCAGTGTACATATACTGTATATGTGTATACTAGAGTAGTGATAGTGTATAGAAGATCAATGGTGCCTTGTGAGTTATTAACCAACATTTACTTTCCACCTTTGAATTCAGCAGGATGTCATTAATTTCATCTTTTGCAATTTTATTTTGAGAAAATCTCTTTGAAATTGCTGACCAACAGGAAATAAAGCTCCACAATTGCATAATTGTTGTGAAGTTGCTTCTTATAACGACTATCAGTGGAAGTGAATGAACCGTGCAAACAACTGTTCTCACAATGACTATATAGTAGCACATTTAACAGTGATCATTAGTTTATTGATGAGGAAGAATAATCCATCATATTACATGGAACTTCCTTATAAAAACATTAATAAAAAAACATAATCCATTTGAAATGATAAGCTATTAAGCAAGCAAAATGTTAATATATTTTAATTTGAGTCCTTGTTGATTTTACCAATGCTATTAGTATTAATGGAAATGTATTGCATAGAGATAAATACATCAGTGTGACCATGGTTTATTTATGATAGGTGGGGTAACATCTACAGTACACAACGAGTTATAACATCAGTGTGACCATGGTTTACTTATGAAAGGTGGGGTAACATCTACAGTAGACAAAGAGTTATTACTGTACATCACTGTGACCATGGTTTATGTATGAAAGGTGGGGTAACATATATGTGACAAAGAGTTATAACATCAGTGTAACCATGGTTTATTTATGATAGGTTGGATATCATTTACAGTGGACAATGTCAAAGAGTTATAACATCAGTGTGACCATGGTTTATTTATGATAGGTCGGGTGTCATCTACAGTGGACCTGGAGAGGCATCATACAGAGTACATACTAATGTTTAACATGTTCAATGCATTTTAACCAGTTTAAAACAATAAGCAAAGCATTCTGTGTTCTGTACATGATAATTCAATGCATTCTGTTGCTATATATTCATTGTATGATAATCATCCATCAGCAAATTCCTTCTGCATATTCACAGTATCTAAAGATACGTATCTACAGTACTTGAGGGGTTTGTCAAGTAGAGTAATCAAGGCATGTTACTCTCATGCATACATCATTACTACCAGGCATATAGTATTAACTCCCATACAGTAGGAGATGAAAGTATTTTATACTTTAGCCAAAAACTTGCGTTCATTTTTTTTACCCGCTAAGTGAATTACTGACATTGGGATTGCAAATGGTCAAACTAAGGCGTCCTATAAAATTTAAACAGGGAGATAATAATGGTCACATATATGGTGTTTAGAATTTTTGTAACCTACAGTAGATACTTTTTCAGATTGTGACACAAAATTGCAACCCACACAAAACTACAGCCTAACTTTTAATTGTCGTGTTGTCTGACGGTAGATACATACTGTAGATGTAGTGTAATTCAGCTTAAATGCAGTGTAATGCGTTCATGCGATTTGTGGTTCTTTGCTGGAAGAAAAGGAACCTGTGCAGTCAGGTTGGCGTGTGTGTATGTCTGTGTGCGTGAGTGTCCATCTGTGACACTCGCCTGGGTCCGCGATACTCAACAATGGAGTGATGGATATTTGTCATACCCGCTGTGTATATATATGCATTATAGTGAGAAGGTTTGCCCGAGCGTTTTTTGGCGCGAACCTTATGAATATTGATGAGATTATGGGGTCAAAGGTAAAAAGTTTGACATTGCAAAAACTCTGCAACCTTAAGTCGGATTGTAACCAAACTATGTATACAGTTCTTGGTTAATAGCTGGTATACATGTAGGCCTAGGTAGAAATTTGTTAGTCTTAAACAACCGGACGACCATTCAAATCTGCCCTGAACGTTTTTTTTTATATAATCCAGGCATCATGATATCCAAGTTGTTCCACCATTGGCCCATTCATTGTAGCTACTTCCTTGCCAGTCAGTGGCTCTACTTTTTGTGTTTACATCACTGAACTAATCATGAGAAAAATGCAAATTTTTAATAATTTCACCGTCAGTTTTCCAATCGTTGATTTACATATCTATAATTCCATAAATTGTGAATTTCTCTTGGAATCCCTTTTGTTTCTTTCTGGGTTGTATCCAATGAACAGTACATGATCTATGATTGAATGAAAGGTACGGTGGCTCCTGACAAGCACTCTATAACAGGCTACTGTATACATCTAGAGATCTCCAACTGTACTGTACTGTACTAAGGCTGAATAGTGCAGCACACTTGTAGCTCAGTACTCAGATCACTGGTTTGAATTCTGTTCTAGCCCAAAACCGTTGTGACTCTTGACATATTATTGTCTAGACAGTGGCGGAGCTAGGGGTATTGGTCGGGGGGGGCGAGATGGGTCTGTAGGGGCGCTTTAGAAGCGGAGCGCCACCACAGGTTGGCACGGAGCGTACAGACATTTCTTGAGTAAAGTTACTCCCTAGATCGCCGGAATTGACCCTCTCTGGGCCTTGCTAATTTGTAGATAATGTGACAAATGTCAATAGGCAGATGAGAGCGTAATAAAAAAGTCAATGATCGCGAATTTATAGTAAAAAGTGGTAAAAAGCTGAAAAGGGCGCCAGTAGTCCATTTGAGTCCGTCCGGGGGCATCCGCCCCCCCCCCTGACTGTATGGACGCTACGCCACTGTGTCTAGATTATTTCCCAGTAGGTGTTTCCCTAATTGTAACAGTTACTGGGCAGATGAATTTTTGTGATTTCCCTCTCTGCTAACTCTGTGGATGTTGTAGAAGTATTTCTGGTTAGTAAATTGCCACGATCCCCATAAATTTTGAAATTCTAAGTCCAGGATGTTGGTTGTAGGATTTATAAATTGTGAAATTATGCACAATGGAAATTAATTGATATCAATAGACTTGTTTTTGGAAACCCTGTGACATGTCAACAAATTTTGTTGCCGTTATTTTAAAAATGTCTCGGATTCACAGTGGACATCTTGAAAAATGATAAATGCCGATCTTGCTGACCACTATGTAGCTGTGTGAATGGTATATTTTGTACAGTAGTCGCCATTATACTCCATAGAGTAGGGGGGGGGGGCACTTGCCCACCCCTGGAAAATTTAAAAAAAAGTTAAGCATTTGACATTTCAATGATTTCCCCCAGCCAACAGTTCCACTTTATGTTCATATAACGAGTGATCTAGGGATATTACACCACGATGTATTAAAGGCTTCTTTCGAAATGGAAAGAAGGAAGTAAAAAAAAGTGCTCATTTAACGTTAATTAGGTGGGAATCTTTGTGGTCAAAGTGAAAGTCTGTTTAAGAGAGAATTCATGTTAACGTCATTCTTCATAAAACATTTGTTCTATTGCAATCTGTATAGTACATCCTACTATTAAATGCTGTTTGGAATGTATTTCAAAGAAAGATTCCATTAAAGACCTAAAGTTACATTAATTAAACAGTCTTAACTTGTTCATAATGATGATAAAAATAATAATTAAAGATGACGATGATAATAATAAAAAAAAAACGGAAATAAAATCGTTCAACTCAACTTAACGTTCATTTCTTGAACACGAACTGTGCTCAATGTGTTTGAAAAGATATTCTCCAAATCTCCATATCCTCTGCTGTCAGATTGAAGTAAAATGATAAGAACAACATAAAGAAGACAAACACGTTGGATGTAACAATTTATTTTGAATTACGTCTCGGCATTTGAGTGTGTACTTCTCACAACTTCTAACGTTGGCCACCAAGGTCAGTTCAATACTACAAGGTCACCTAACTGTTTCACGCATATCAGGGCTGCATAGCCTTATGTTAGGTCTAGCTATCCACCCTCAAGCACTGGTAATGGTGTGTGCCGATTGTAGCTGACAATGTCGTCTAGCAGAAAAGCTTTCTTTTGTTGCAATTTACTTTCATATTGGAAAAAGAACCCATAAATAGTCCTGAGAAACCAAAGTGAACAAATGATTGATAGAAGCTTTATCTTTGTTTTTTCCTGTATTTCCAATTCAATTTTCGTTTTTGTTCCGTTTTTGGTTTCGATAATAATCGTAACCTTTGCATTCATGATGGTGCATATGTTGGTGTGTGTGTGCGTTTGTGATGCCCAGCTTGTAAATATGATATCTGTACCACATTGAGTACAAGAAGCTTGTTGTTTTCTGTGGAGGTCAAAAGGTCATTTGGGTTAAATCAGAGGTCAAATTGTGAAAACCTTGTAAACTTGATTTCTCAAGAAGGGAAGCTTGGGCAGACCTCATATTTAATATGTATATGAACCACATTGAGTACAAGAAGCCTATAGTTTTTGGTGCTAGAGTAAAAAGGTCATGATATGGGGTCACCTGGTGTCAATTATTGATAAAACTTGTGAACACGATATCTCAAGAAGAGAAGCTTGGGCAGACCTTATATTTGGTGTGTAGAATTACCACAATGAGTACAAGAAGCCTATTGTTTTTGGTGGAGGTCAACAGGTCATTTGGGTTCATCGGAGGTCAAATTGTGAAAACCTTGTAAACATGATATTGCAAGAAGGGAACCTTGGACAGATCTCAAATTTGGCTGTAGATGTACCATCAAAGCCTATCATACTGTAGCTTTCGGCAGATGTTAAAGGTCATTTGAAGTCAACAAACGCCAAACATTTACTTCACTCCCCTCTTACCTGTCTCTCTACACTAAAGCACCTTCCTAAACATAATATCACAAGGGGAGCTTGGACAGATCGCATATTTGGTATGTAATTGTCCCAGATTGAGTATAAGAAACCTTATGTGGGCAGAGGTCAGTGGTCTTTGAGTTCACCTGGGGTCAAATTGTGGAAACCATGTTTTACACAATATTTCAACAAGGACAGATGTCATATTTAGTATGTTGATGAATAACATTTAGTACAAGAAGCCTGTTGGTGAGGTCAATGGTCATTTCAGGACAGCCAAAAAGAGAAATAATACATGTATCAGTGACATCATAAGCTTGATCATAATTCGTCTTTTATTATGTAGACTTGTACTGTCATTACCAGAGTTCCATACATAACCTAGATCAGCAGATACTGTACAGATACTGGGGTATATGTACTCTTCAAACTCGTTACTTAATTCCATCAATAAGTTCAATAAAGTGAAATGAAACCTTGGCATGCAGCCACAAAGTATACTGCTGATTAAATGGCATGCAGCCACACATTATACAAATGATAACCCCCCCCCACCCCCCAATGCAGCCACACAGTATACTGCTGATAACCCCTGCAGCCACACAGTATACTGCTGATAACCTGGCATGCAGCAACACAGTCACACAGTATACTGCTGATAACCTGGCATGCAGCCACACAGTATACTGCTGATAACCCCTGCATGCAGCCACACAGTATACAACTGATAACCCCCTCCCCCCATGCAGCCACACAGTATACAACTGATAACCCCCCCCCCATGCAGCCACACAATATACAACTGATAAACCCCCCATGCAGCCACACAGTATACAACTGATAACCCCCCCATACATACTGCTGATAACCCCTGCATTCAACCACACAGCCTACTAATGATAGGTTCTCATTGTATTCTACATGTGAATTACTTCATAAACCATTTTTTTGACAAAAGTCAGGTAACAACACATACATTTATTGTACTACTGTAGTACTGTATCACTGCCTATGGCTGTTACTGTCATCATTGGAAATGTGCCAGCTTAATTTGTGAGAGGTTTATTCATGGTTTTACCACCAATGGGAATGTCTTTTTTTAGGAAATAA
Source organism: Apostichopus californicus (assembly GCA_020650975.1). Lineage (NCBI taxonomy): Eukaryota > Metazoa > Echinodermata > Holothuroidea > Aspidochirotida > Stichopodidae > Apostichopus > Apostichopus californicus. The sequence goes on from JAIPMN010035798.1 coordinate 6,251, forward strand.
TTAGATACAACTGTTAGCTGTTTGCTTTTTAAATTGAATAAAGGGATAATATGGTAGCTGCAAGGAAGTGAACACTGGAAGTACACTACAATATGTAATACTGTAGCAATGCAAGAAGCAGGAATTCTCTGGTCATATGTATGTGTTAAAGATGGCATGCTGGAAATATGTTATCAATCACCTGGGATAAACATTCTATAGAGTTCTGCAAGTGAGTGAATTACTTTTGAATGTAGAAATGGAGGCAGCATGGGGAAGGGGGAGAAGGAAGAATTAAGATCTTCTGACTACAATGAGAGTAGTCTGAACCACTATGCAATGCATTCTGGACTGGTTATCCAACTACTGTACCAATGACATTATTACCTTGCAAGTTCCCTTGGTCTCATACACACAGTATATACAGTGGCGGAGCGTCCATACAGTCGGGGGGGGGGCAGATTCCCCCTCCCGACAGACTCAAATGGACTGCTGGCGCTCTTTTCAGCTTTTTATCACCTTTTATTTATTCGTGATTATTGACTTTTATTGCGCTCTCATCTACAGTGGTCTATTGACATTTGTCAGATTTTGTTAGTGTAATTTTCTGACAAAATGCTCTAACGGCGGTCTTAATTTTTATCAGCTATATATTCTTTGTTTATCTGCAAATTAGCAAGGCCAGGAAAGGGTCTTTTCTGGCGATCTAAGGAGTATCTTTATTCGAACAATTTCTGTACTCTCCGCGCCAGGGTTCGGTTTCTTCCGGAAGAAACCTCTTTCTTCCGTGGACGTGGAAGAAACTGGAAGAAACCTGTTTCTTCCAGGTTTCTTCCAGTTTCTTCCGGAAGAAACTGGAAGAAACCGGAAGAAACTGGAAGAAACTGTAAAAATTGGCATAAACGCAGCACAGCCCACATACATGATAAAGAGACAAATAGTTTACCACCATCTGACTGAAATGCATACCATTGAAACCATCAAAATATGATATTTTTGTTTTGATTATAATTTTGGGTAGTTTTTCTACGCCAAAAGATGTTTGCTTATAAATCACAATATTGAAGGACTACTTATCATCTTGGATCCCCCCATCAACTAGAATTGCATAACTGGCCATACTGTATGAATGATTAACCTGGATCGGCCCATGCACTGAGGATTTAATACAATGAACACCAAGAAAATAGCCGAACAATATCTGTTAGATTTAGACAACAGTTTAATTTCTGCAACCACCTAAATTACAACTTGAAGTTAACAGGAGGACTTGTCATCCCAACAGCAAAAAGAACAAACATCCACAATTAAACACAGCTGGCAACGAGCCAGCCCTCATTTCACACTACAACTTCCAGTCGAATCTGTAACCCTCATGTCTTGAGTTCAATCTCCACAAAATATGGTCATAGTGGTCAATGTAATCGTAGTAATGAGTGTGCATTGTATTAGGCCTACACTAGTTTCCAGGGAACACTTGCCCCTCCACTCAGAAACTAGTTTTTAACTAAGAACTGGGCTATAATCAGGACCATTCTGGTCTGCAAATTATTGCTTGCCCATAGTTGTTCCCTGAATTGTAGTAGCCTAGTAGTACTATATTGTGTACAGTATATATGCTGGAAGCAGGTCATGCACTCCAAACCTAGATATAGACTACCTAGATGACACTATAGTGCTTCTTGTCCATTTATTACATAGTTAGAAATCATTGCAGGTTTTTATGAAACTTTATCAACAGTTTTTCCCCAAAAAATGAGTTTCTTCCGTTTTGTCCGGAAGAAACTGGAAGAAACCTATTTCTTCCGGGTGGAAAAAACCGCGGTTTATTCCGCGGTTTTTTCCACCCCCGGAAGAAACCTGCGAACCCTGCTCTGCGCCAACCTGTGGTGACACTCTGCTTAGATAGTGTCGAAAGCGCCCCTACAGACCATTCCCCCCCCCCGGGAACAATACCCCTAGCTCCGCCACTGAGTATATAAATATCTTGAATCTTCTTTTTTACTCTCAGTTTTGTTATGTTATATTAAATAGATATTTCCTACAAATTTCATTCATTAATCCATAGATTCCATCTCCCACAGCCCTTCCCTCCATCTTTTATAAATCCTTGGCATCCTTGGACTGACTCTATATGTCATACTTGCATTGTGTAGAAACATTCTTCCCCTTATTAATGGCATCAAGTTTTGGAAACGTTGAATTCCTGTTCTGCCTCTCCATACCCACTGTTTTAAGCAAACAGACATGCATGGATGTGTAAGTTACAAATGTTGTGTGTGTGTGTGCACATTGTGTTTGTAGTTTGTTTCAGTTTGCATTTATCGTCATTGGCATGCTCAGGTTCCACACACCTGCAGAAATAGATTGTTTTCAATAGAAGAGAAGGGAAGACCGAAACGAAGAAATCAGGGAGTAAGATGAGTGGAGGGAATCACCAATGCCACCAGGCAGGTGTATGTACACGGTCAGAGAATCGGCAACCAAAAATTAATGTGGAGAACCGCAATGAAAGGAATTCATACTAAAAAATTGAAAAGGATCTTATAAAGTATAGTTATTGTTGGCAGCTATGAATTGAATAAGTTGGAACAAATACAAATACTTAAATGCTGATGAAAGAAAAGAAGTAACATTTTAAAAAGCCCCAAAAATAAAAGCAACACCAATTACTTGAGAATCTTTGAATAATGTTGTGGTCAATTAAATCCATTTATGTGAAGTTAGTCTGCCGTTCATGAGCTAAATTTTCAGTGAAGCATTTACTGTTCGTGCAGCAAAACTAAGAAAATTCGTTAGCATGCATGCCTGTAGTGCAGTTCTTGTGATGACACTGTGTCAGGCATTAATTGGGTTTCTCTAATCAAAAGCATCCTCCACACACACACACACACACACACGCACACACACAGTACAGACTTAATGACAACGCATCACTATACAAAGAGCCCTTTCTATTGATCTCCTCTTTGTGACCACAACAGCATCAATATGTCTATACAGTATATATGTCTTTATAGGCCCTAGTTTCTCAGCTTAAGTGCAATTGTTTTATGTTTTCTGCGGTTTACAGTGGTATTTGATATTGTCCCTTTACCATTGGATAGGTCATGAACATTTTAATATTGAAATGGGAAATAACCAATATACTAACTAAACTATAGAAGGTGGAATATTAGGAAATGGCCATTAAAACACAGAAACTACAAAATAAAGTAAAAGTTTAATGTAGAATGGGATATTTTACTTCTCCCCACAAACTTGTACCTGTTTTAATAATTTTGAGGGAATGTGGATGACCTCCTTCGAGACTTTTGTAAACTGTAGGTCCAGTCTGTTAGGAGAATAGGTGGCTCCTTCCCCTTGATTCTTGAGTAGTAAGATATGTTAACATAGTAGAGGCTTTTATTCTTCATTTTTGATTCAATGCCAAAAGCAAAACAAATTCTATACATGTGTTAGTGATGCCCAATATGACTTGTAGATTTGGTGATGCCCAGTGTGACTTGTAGATTTGGTGATGCCCAGTGTGACTTGTAGATTTGGTGATGCCCAGTGTGACTTGTAGATTTGGTGATGCCCAGTGTGACTTGTAGATTTGGTGGATTACATTCACCTGTCCAATGTGTGTCTACCTTAACAGGAACTTGCTCGTTCTTCCAAGGTCAAAGGTCATGTGAGCTCAACAGCTGTAAATGGTTGAGTACATTTTTTTGAAATAAGGTTTTAGATGATGTAGTTACTTTGTATGTTGATATAACTTGGTGAGTACAAGAACCGTTTTCTGTGAGGGTCAAAGATCAACAGAGGTGAAAGTCTGAAATCCTTGTTAAAAGACCTCAAACTGTAAAGCTTTTAATGAACTACAACATAGGTATGTATTCATCTTAAAGGCATTGAAGACTCGCCCCAAACCGCTGCGGCCATCTGAAAAAGTTAACTTTCTGTTGCTTGCAAGTGACGTTTTGTTCGTGCCGCTACAGAATGCAGACAGTAATGAAATGTGATACCTTGTTATCTTTTAGCTGGACCTGAGATGTCCATCGCTGCTATGTACACTGTGTTGTGGGTATTCACCGCAGCTGTATGTACTGACTGTACACTAGTGTCTAATAACCGACGGTAGCAAGCTGTGTGTGTATTTTCTGGGATCGATGGTGGTGTCTAACACTTCTGTTACACCTCATTCGAAACTAGGTCAGATTACCAGCATTAGACTTTTCTTTTGCGCGAGTCTTCACACCCTTTTACAAGTGGAAAAATCCTGTTGTTTCCTTTGTAGGTCAAATGTCATTAGGCCAAGAAAAAGCTTTTAAACAGGACCACACATGAGTACAATAATCTTGCTGATTATGTGAATTCAGCAATGGTCAAAACTTAAAATCTTGTTTTGCATTATAAATGTTTTAAATGTGACATACCGCATGGACTAACTTAAGCCATGTTCATGTTTGGTTTCTTCCACTGTTTTGTTGCAGTGATACTTAGAGAAGAAGTACTTCAGCAAGTAGAACTATAAACTGTGATTGTTTTTTCTTCATCACTAAAATTCTTGCATCCTAGGATTATTATTTGTAAGATTCCCAACTTGCCCATGAAGTAAGAGGTTAGATGAATATGTGTTACAGTTGTAACTAAAACAAGGCATCACATAATGGTGTTAGTTAATGTATACAGTGAAGACGTTCCTTTTCTGTAGTATGATTGGTATCATACAATGGCTACACTGAAACTACATTGATTGCTTCTTATGGCACCTACTTTAGCCGCTTGACAATAGCACCAGTTGGTGAAATTAAATAACATAATTACATATTGAATGTTGAATGAGTTATGGACCCCTAAAGTTGTTTAATAGGCCAAACACTTCTTTAAATAGGGTAGGTATATTTTATCTTCAAAGTTCAGATGTAAACAGACATATTGGGAATGAATGAAATCGTTGAATTTCATTTTAGCAAAAAAGAATATTGAGTCAGTTTCAGTCATTTGAATGTGTTACCTCTGAGTGGGTTTATTGCTTCTGTGAGTGGGTGTAGGCACTCACAGACACACCCACACATATCAGCCTTTCAGTTGTTACATTGCAGATAATATCACTGGCATTGCTTGTTTAGAAGCTAATCCTTACAATGTTGATATGACCATATACTTAGTTAACAGAATGATGTAAATATCATACATGAATTATGTGTGATTCCTTACTGCAGACAGTGAATCTATGCACTGCTGATGGTGTTTGTGCTTATTGCATTTTGTAAACAAGCTGTAAAATGAAGGACGGCAAGGAACCACTATGTGAATCATATGTTAAGCAGAGAAGTCCTGTAGAATGCAATTGAAAATTTGTCATATGTGTCAACAGTTGTCAGATTGATTGTTATTAATTCATAGTTTTCTTGTGACATCATCTGATGACATCACACACTAAAAATGACCTTTTATGTTTGAGTTAGAATCTGCCTTCAAAAAGTATACATGTATACTAAAGCTGCTGCATTGAAGATTCAGGCTACAACATATGCTCTGTTGAGGGCAGGTGCGTAGCCAAGGGAGGGGGG
>JAIPMN010035802.1:0-10251 GCA_020650975.1 Apostichopus californicus
ATTTAATGTGTTGATATATCGCACTCCCTGAAATAAAACCAACGTTTATGTGACCTGTTTGTCACGAAACACTGTTAGTGTGAAGAAGGGGCAATGAAAGTTGATTTGTTTGTTGCAGACAATAATAGTATTAAATGAAACCAATAGATAATCATAACAATGTCAGTAACATATTGAAAGAAAAGGGGTTGATAAGTTAATTTCATACTAATGATAAAATAGCTCCTGTATATTGCTATAAACTGTCACGTATCGAAACCGATGTTGTACATTAAACCGACATACTGTTTTAGTAAACTGTGAATCTTTTGCAATCCAGGTAAAGGAAGAAGGAAAATAAAAACAGTAAGAAAGAGAGTAAAAAATAAACAGTGCTATTGTTGAGTAAATAAAACGACGTCATTGAAAGCAATGAAGCCTGTCATTGGGAGGTCGTGGGTTCGATCCTTGGCATGCCCAATTAAGGTGGGTGATTTTTTATCCAGGCGAAGTTCCCATCTGAACTGGCCTTAAAAATTGTTTACACAATTTAATAATTATCCAAGACAGTAAATCGGAAGTGTAAGTAATAACCCATTTATGGATTAGGCATACGTGGCTGCCTAGCGTTGTAAAGTAACTGCTTTCCATGATGATATAAACAATCGCTTCGATATTATATACTTAAAGTTATAACTAAGCGAAATCAGCTATAACACTCAACTCCATTTCGTGTTCTCTAACGGTAACAGTGGAAAAAACTCCTCGTACATTTCGTGTTTAGATATCATATAACCCCAATCCATACGCATCAATTGAGTCAGCTTCCTGTGAAGGTCCCGTCTCCTTTCCTACCGTTACATTGCTTGTATATTGTAAGGAATGATCTATTGATTCACAAAGAGTTCCATGATATGATTCAACAACATACTCCACGTCGTTCATTTCATTCGGGTTCTCAGCTAAATATGAATGACGTACATCTATATTTGGTCTCCTTTCGTTATCATATTTAGTTGTCGGTTTGGGGCGCATCTGCGTAAGGTACCAACGTGAAATCGTAGATCTGGTGGCCAAAAGTAAGATTAATGAAGATAAACTTATTTTAAAGAGAGAGAAAAAATACACCAAGTCTTCATGACATTACGGCATGCAGAGGTGCGCACGAAGTTGTGTCAAAGTGAAATGATGTACCCGATGTAGAGATATAAGACTATTTGGTCATTTTGAAGGATCAGAAAAAGTTGAACACGCGCATTATCTATCTGTGTTGACATATTCTGTCTGATGTAGACACTCAATTCTTATATAAACTATACTAAAATTCTTCTTATTTGATGTTTTCTTTGATGTTGAATTCTTCGGTCACATTAAAAGATTTTTGAAAACCTCACAGACGCAAGGAAACTCGTTTAGGAGCTGCATGTTTTCATCGGGGAAACTCATGCCGCATGTATATGCCAACAGATGACAACGACAGGCACGTTTTTTTTCAATAAATATTTGCAAGGAATGAGTATCAGCATGCCAATTAATTAGTATATTTCCTTGTTGAAAGCTTAACCCTTGCTCTTTCTCTATATATTGTGGTATTATGGCTTTGCGTCATGCAGTATAGATAGAGGAACGGTGATGGGTCCTACTCTCACTCTTGAACCGGGGATCCTGAATCCTTAGCATTTAGCCATTGATATATTATTATTATAACTAGTTTATTTTATGATATAATAGAATATCGACATTTACCTGCACAATACGATTCCGGCAATCCCACCAATTAACACTCCTACAATAAACAGGAACGCTGTGATGAAATACCTGCTGGAAGTCACGACAGCAGAATCTGTGCAAATGAACAATACAAACTTTCAGAAGGTAAATACAAATAAATAAAATGAGTAGCAGAAGGTAAATACAAATAAATAAAACGAGTAGTGCATAACCTACACACATACACAGGGGGGGGGGGGTAGGAAGCTTCCAAAAAGTGGGGGCACAACATCAGAGGGGCACTTTCTCAACCACCACTCTTTATGATATACACCGATACACACCGGCCATGTCACGTAAATACATATGATGTGTTAGTATGCTATCAATACTATTATGGTGCACGTGACTCTATCAACTTACACCTGTACTTCTGTCCATCCATAATTTAGAACTTTCCGAAAAAAAATATGTTCATTCCTTGAAAAAAAGTCTTTAGCAATCTCGGTTAAATTCTTAGCATGTACAGACTAAAGATAAATAATTAAAACAAAAAAATAAAATTAACAAACGCTTAAGATATCCAAAAGACAGTTCTTCATCAAAGGGGCAAAGTTTATTTACCAGTAGGGCCCATTTGCTATTTTGTTAAAAGGTGGGCGAGCACGTGCCCACAGTGCCCCCCCCCCCGCTCCTACCCCATGCACACACATATGTATTATATACCATAAACTACACACACACACATATGTATTTTATATAGAGAGCAAAGATTCTGTTATTCACTTCCTGCTGTAATACTGCTCAATACATGAAAGTAGAACAAGTGCATAATGGAGTATACGTAGCCTATGCTTTATGGTAACCTACAGCACGTTGTTACTCGAGTTTGACGGCCTGTGCGGCGATCATCATACAACAGAGAGTTAGGCATAATCATTCTCGTTGGTTAACAATTTGCTCGCTTTGGTGAGTTGCTAAGGTAATTGTAAATTGGATTTGTTAACCCGTAACCAAGTAATATCCAATCCCACGTGAAAAGATATAAAATACCTTGAGATGGGGTTGCTTCGGATGTCAAGTTGATCTCAACAGGAATCGAGTATGGTGCTAATATAGAAAAGAGAAAATTTGATAGTCAACAGAACATCTGGTTAAAACTATTCCAACATTTCCTATTTAAGTTAGTAATTTTAAAGCAATTTTCACCATGAGGAATGTTTTCAATGTAAAATATGACACATCACATAACGGTTTTTCAAGCTCTAAATTCGTGAATATTATATGACTGGGGCAGTTTTGATAAATTGTATTAATACCAAGAATAATTATAGCCTCACTTATATTTTTGAGTTCCTTAATGTGGTCCCAGAATGCAACATATCCATAACCTCCACAAGTCTCCCCACCTGGACAAGTTATTCCTTCCTCTAAACATTGGTAGTCATCAAGAAACTGAGAGTTGTTTCCGTCGCGCGGAGACTCGAAGCTACAGAAACATTTGTTTCCTTCCGCTAAGCCAATGAAAGGATAGGCTTGACAACGCTCCATGCATGATCTAAGAGTTAGTTTGGTAATTGATCCCATGAAATGAAAGTCGTGGTCAGTCGTATGGTTCAAGCATCCAAAATAAGTAAAATCTGAAGGAAAATAAAACAAAACAGGCCAAGTAAATATTTCAGGCAGCGCAGTCCTACATTATGATGTAATGTTTAATTTTAAAATAAATAAATGTCACAAGATTTGTTTTTAATTGTATTCTAAGCCGAAATTGTCTACATACGATGTATTGTTCGTAACTCTTCAAGAATCAACTTACTAGTGTAGACCGACATTGCCTCTTTACCACCACACGTTGGTCCACCTGAACACAAATTATCGCACCGTGTATCTGTTACAGTATTGTAAGCCTGGTATTGACTTCGATCCGTCCCACAATAACAGTAAGACCCATACTGAAGCCCCAATAAAGTATAGGTATCCACGTCGCAAATTCGGGCACAAAGTGAGACCGTTAGATCGGTTCGGATTTGTCTTACATCAAGTACACTGGAATGGTTACTGCTATAGCAACCAAGATAGCTCCCACCTGTTGGTAAAATGAAACATGCGGTCACAGAATCATCCTTAAAACAAATTCAAAAAAGGTATTGTAGTGACATGAACACGTTAACAAGTAATATTCACATTTAGTTTGTTATTTTACGAATAGATTTACTAATTCAAATCTAAAAGAACATAATGTTAATAACAGAAAGGACAACACAAACATTGGAAGGTAACTGACACGTTTTTGGTGACGTATTCCGTAAATAATAAGTTTCAAGTAAATGTATCCAAAATCTATGACAGGAATTATAAGAGACGAAGAAACTGTGTATATTTAACAATATTATATCTGATTAGAAAGTTGAAAACAATATTTTGAGATACATACAGGTGGTTTCCTGTGGATGAGTTCATCTGATTTACTCAAAAAAGTCACACATTTTATATTTTCTACTTTCAAGGAGTTTCTACGAAACACCTCGTTGGGTATTGCAAATCTTTATCTAATACGGAATATCGATTATAGATGTAAAATAGCATTCCCTTTATTCTTGTGCAGTATTTACACGAAAATTTGAGAGAAAAAAAAACGTTTAAAAGATCCAAAATCTGAGTTTTTACTCCCAGAAACTAAATCATTAGCATAGATTATTTATTATGGTAGGGGAATAAAACGTTTGCTGAGTATAACGTTCATACAACAGAAATATTTTCGTTACTCACCAACTGAACTAACAGCCGATATTCCTACCAAACTCATACACGTCACAAGCGTTGTTACATAATCCATACTTCCCCAAAGCGGAGGAGTTCCTGCTTTATATTAGAAATTCACGTTCAGATGTATGAAATATTGTTTTCATTAATTCTTATCGACGACAGCGTTGTCTAGCTTTTGTATTCGTGTGTACAAGCAGTCCAGTAATGGACAGGTTAAAAAAGTGCATATACTCTTGAATGAGAAACAATGCCTAGCATAAAAACCCGTTAAAAATTCAAAAGGATTTACGTTAAATATTAACATTTAACGTTATAAAGTGAATGAATGTTACTAATGTGAACAGTAAAACAGACGGTAAATCATTAGCTTGTTTATATAGCCAGAATGATTAATTAAAAATACCGCATAAGGAAATGATGCCTTCTGTCAAGGTCTGATTAATTCCACAAACATTAAGTTAACGGCTGCCTTTTAGCAGAAGACTATAATTGCTCTGGCTGCAAATCGTATTTTAGACAGTTTCAATCCAAAAGCACTAGTATTTTTGCTTTCGAAATTAAGAATTACCCCTTTAAAAACTAAATTTATTGGTGTAATCCGCATTTCAGCGGTGCAGAGTTTTTATGTTTGCCCCTCTTCTTTTTTCTTTTTTTTTGTTCTAGCATGTTAACATTAAGCCATTGGAGTTGGTAAAGCTGAGTATGACATTTCGATGTCAGTTATTATCCTGACATGTAAGACAACAAAACTCTCGCTGCAAATACATTTTTGAATCAAATTTGGTGAAGAGTGTATTAAAAAGATCTAGTCCAAACCTACTGTTTGTCGGTAAGAAGAGTACGTAATAGTGAATAGAGTTGTGATATGTGAAAATACATACATACATACTATACATACATAATATATCAATTTAATCGTTGAAATCTCACTGTGACTGAATAATGGCGATAGTGAATTTATGACATACGTTCAATAAACTTGCTTCAAAAGATAACTTGTTTTCATTTTTTTTAAATTATCATTAATTTTGAGTTGAAGATAATAATACATGTCAATTAGTAGCAAATTTTTCTGCTTTATTGCTTAGAACTATACACTAAATAATACAACAAAAACTTTCGTTGTTCGTTGTTTCAAAATACTGCTCCACGGACGAACTGCCGATTTAAAGCCAAACGAACACCGTCTTCCATATTTAAAAAAGAATAGTTAATCGGTAGTCGCCAATTCCCGCGCATGCTTACCGATCACGAGCAATGACTTTTAAAGTCTCCTCAACGTATATTATAACTGCATTGATTGATGTCACACTAAATAAACAAACTACCATCTCATTTGGATAATTAACGTAACAAATACAAGTTATTTGTATGTGAGTGTGTGTTGCATCGAGTCTACTCCATCGTTGCGTATACTTCGTCTACATTGAAATATATAATAGAATCACAATCCGCATCGTCTCTATCGGCTTTGTCGACGGTCGACGCAGATTCAGAACCACACGTTTTGTCCCGATGAGATCTACTGGTATTAACATGATCATCCCTTTTATTAAAAGACAGTGATTTCAGTTTCAGGGATTTATTTAACTCTGCTTTACCCACAGTATCTTGTATCGCAGACGAATTAGTATCATCTGCTTGGTAATAAGTAGAATCTCCAGGTTCGTCTTCTGCTGCTGGCGGGGTGTCAGTCAAAACTTTAGGAGGATCTCGCTGAAACTTTGATATGAAGAAACTTGTTGCATTTATAAGCTTCGGGCTGTCAGAAATTAAGAGGGATATATAGGTAAAATATCGTGTTGGGAAGTTCGTTTCGTGAAAGACGTTAGACGTTATTTTGATTACAAAATCCAGGAGGTAGACATATTTCGGTCTATGATTTATTGCTCACAGAATGGAGTGAATTGCGATATATGATCTACAATATACAACATTCCGTGTGGAGATATTTATATATTATTTACCACAATTCGACGAAGCATGAGCAGATATGATGAATAAAAGACACATATTTTAGTTTATTATATGAATGTACACAGTACCTTAGTGTTAGATATGATGTTACCGATCCAGCTGCAATGCCAATGCACAGAATTCCAATGACAGCAATGAAGAGAGAAACTGCACCGTTTCCCCCTGATTAATTTAAGAGATCCATGATTATGATAACAGTTTCTATCCAAAGAAAGCTAATATGACTACACTACATTATATACTTCATTGCTTGCATCTGTTTATTACTTCGTTCTTTTCAGTAGCATCTTTTTTACATATGAAAAGATATGTAATAGCTGTTGGTGTTATTTTACCATGAACGGATTATTACTACGTAAGATAAATGGATTAAAATCAAATGAAGACATTGGTAAACAAAGAATCTGCATACGAAATGACAAAAAGGTATTAACTGGAGGACAAAACAGTACAACTGAGGGCAATTAAAGGGAAAAAATCAATTAATGAAAATAATTATGTTAAGCTATCATCTCAAGATGGTTATGTTAAATTAAAATAGAAAGTTCGACCTCAAAGATAAATTTGAATATATAGCAGAAAGTTGTTGTATATCATAGTCGCATAATACAAAGGTTAAACTAACACTATCACACGTAAGCACAGAATGACAGGAAACAAGATCATTTTACTTTCAGTTTCCAAATATCTTGAAATGTATCTTCCTGGAAGTAACAGTATAAAACTTGCTTAAAGTATATAAAATGAAAGGTACTTTGAAGAAGCCATTTGGTGCAGCCAAAATAATGAATTTCTTGATCATTTCGAAATGACAACAACATTAAAAAACTAGATGAAATGCAATTTGCCCTACAATTTCCAAATGAGTCATATAGGCCTTCTACAAAATTCGGCAATATTTGTGAATTTACATAATCCTTTTAACAAATCATTGCTTTTCTGTCATAACCGTAGGCAAAGTGAAAGTGAAATGTTCATCATCATAAAAATACAACAACATGTTATTTGTTTTTACATATTTATGTGTCCTTATTTGTACTCACTTGCAGTTATGTATGACTCATTATAGTTGGTATTAACTAACAATTTCTGTGTTGACTTCTGACTTAATGGATCTGAAAAAAAGGAGGGTATAGAAAAAATACTGTTGTGAAAGCTGCTTGTCTGCCTAACTACTAGTTTGATGAATAATCACATATGCATTATTTAATGATTACACTAGTAAAATCAACACTACATTATAAGGTTAAGGCTTATCAATAACATAATGCTGACGGCCCCATGTATTGCTTATCATATAAAGACAATCGACATGCGTTAGTACGTGTTTCCATTATGCTAGACCTAAACTAGGGATGAAACGTTATTCAGTCCACGGTGATGTTAAGAAGATCTTTGGGTTTTTTTCATACGGCAAAATAAGCTACGATGGTATACTGTGGTATGTAGATTTCTACATGGCCCACTTGGTCCATGGTACTATGGTATTACATAAAGCCGTAGCTAAATTAAACTTAAAGATATATTACACTCATCAGCAGTGGTGGGTAATAATTCATTTTCTGCTGAATTATTTTCTGACGTGAGATTGTTGTCTGATGACACATTGTGTGTTTCAATTGCGGTTATCCATCCGTAATCCGTGGTCCTTCCCTCACCTGAGTGTGAAGCAAAATCCAACTAGATATAACATATCCTTAGTGTATGCACCTAACACACCTTACAACTATTTGTTTGCCTTGAGTTTGGCACAATCTGATAGTATGACACTGGACCGTTACAGAATCGAGAACAGAATATACATATATGCTAGAACCGTTTAAAGCAGGTATTCACGTCGATTGATTATATAATGAAGCAGTATAATCATGAACCTTCTTTCACGTATATCTATTAGTAAGGGATCAAAATTATTCGACAGGAGTAGTTGATATAGTTTTATCGATGTAAGTCGCTAAGACAATTGACTTTCATCCAGTTACAATGGAATGTTACATGAAACGTATAATTCAGAGAAAAAATACAAACCAAAATACAACTCTCAGGACTTCAGGATTACTCAGTAATGAATAAATTGAAAGATGACAAACCTTTGATAAAGGAGAAAGCGCTGACCAAACAAGCAGTTAGCAGTAAAATATGTTTGCTATTCATAGTCTCGTGTGGCTGATGAGAAAACAAACCTTTCGAAATGTATCTGACAATTTCCTCTCAGGTAACAATACCGAACTACCGCAAGTTCTTGTCTACCTTATCTGAGATTAAAGGGAAAATTTCACTGTATATATAAGAGCGAACAATGTCATTGCGTTTTTCTTTCTGTGGTATTAAAATTATATATGATCAGTCTCTCTAAGTAGATCAAAACGTGAGTAAGCCTTAAACAATTTGAATACCTCGTTAACTTAAACCTGATTCTTGCAAATTGTTAAGTAACTACAATACGAAAGACGTGGTGCTTTTTCATTCGATCTATTTGGATCTTATAATTTTAAGTACAATGCAATGCATGTATAAAGTCAACCGCACACTGTCCGACTGAATGATATGCGACTTACCTCAACTCGGCCGTTGAAACGTACTAAGATAATAATGGAAAACCGAAAACAAACTGGTCAACGTGTTGCGTTTACCCGACTGTACGTAGGGATCGCCTTGGGATGTCACAAATGTAGCTTATTAAAGCACCGTGAATAACGTATGGAACATCGGTCGTCGTTAACAGACAACATCGCGGGAACAGCGCGGGAACAAATCAACTCAAATGGCAGGAAACGTGCCGATTACTTACTTTGTCGATACCGGTCATCTTCAAATGTTGCAACTTATTATAGCAAACACGTCTTTCATCACCCGGAAATTATATGTTGTCTTCTTCGCTATATAATAACCTGAACGATGAAAAGGAAACTGTCATATAGGGTTCAACAACCTCTCGATTTGTTTTTCACAACTGTATTCAGTTAAGAAACACTTAAACGGTAATTCAAGATTTAATGTTCATCGACAGAGATGACAGTTCTGAATAAAAAAATAATTAAAACGAAAGTTGTTGTCAAATACGTAACTGTTTAACGAAGAAAGGAAAGTATGATCATTAGTTTAAAAGTACGTTGTTAAATTTGAATTGAAAGAGAAACACTGTCAACATTACCTGTAAATTGCAGGGAGATCTCTGATGACAAAAGATGTTAGCGATATTAAATATCCAAACAGGATACTTCAAATCAGCTGTCCTTTTGAAAATTGGGTCGTAAAAATTCCCCGATCATATAAACTGTAGTGGTTGTGTACACTGTGTAGTCAGCAGAATAAATCGTTCGAAGCATTAACTGACAGATGCATGATAGTAGACCTTCTGTTGTAATTAACACTACGTATCAATGCAATCCTACATACAAATATCCTTATCATACAGGTGTAGATTTACCCTGAAAGTGATTAAGGATCAAATTATGAACACGTAGTATATTTAAAACGTTTGTCATGTTACTTTTTGAGAGTCAGAAACTCTCTTGAGTTCATAAAACATATATAGTTGGCAGAGTATCAAGTTTGAACAAGATGATGTTCGATGCATCTCATTGTTCGTCTTGTAAATGAGTTACTGTTAATAATGCCTAAGCATGGTAATGCGTAAATTAATGTATAACCATTGATCAAAGATTTAAAAAAAATAACCATGTGTTAACATAACTTGGCAGCAAGCATTATTGGATTGATGTAATTGCCTACGTTGGAAGTACTACTATTGCGTCGACTGACGCTAAACTTGAAACGGCGAGAAATGTCACCTTCACAGACACAGCATAAATA
>JAIPMN010035816.1:4202-14523 GCA_020650975.1 Apostichopus californicus
CACATCCCCCCCCCCC
Source organism: Apostichopus californicus (assembly GCA_020650975.1). Classification (NCBI taxonomy): domain Eukaryota; kingdom Metazoa; phylum Echinodermata; class Holothuroidea; order Aspidochirotida; family Stichopodidae; genus Apostichopus; species Apostichopus californicus. Next base: position 4,219 of record JAIPMN010035816.1, read on the forward strand.
CCCCTGCCTTTTAACCAATCATTTTCTGGCTTAGTTGTCAGTATTCCATATTTTGCTTGTATCAGGAAAAGATCTCGAAACATGACTAATTTAACTTTACAAGATAAACACACAGATAGAGTTTAGTTTTACCTATCAGTTTCGTTGTTTCACCGTCTGCCTCAGGGCCACTAGTCATTCCTTCCTGATTTGTGGACGATTCCGATGTAATTCCTGTAAGTACCAGAAAACCAAAACATTTCATTGTTCTGTTTCTTTAACAAAGATGCCAATTGAAATCGAGATAATGAAGTTGAATGGACTATCAAGAATTAGAATATTCACCTAACTTCAGGCCTTGATTTATAAAAAATCCAGGAGAGTAGTAAATTGCTCTCCTGGCACCACCAATGCATTTAAATCGCTCTCCTCTCGTGGGGGGTTTCAGCAGAGCGTTTTGCTCTCCTCAAAATATGCAGGGCCAATGCAGGCCTAGTAAGTACTATTTATCATGTTAGGCATGAAGAGAAATAGAGTATATTATTTTGAACTCCTGCAGTTGAGTTGTTGTCTTTATTTTCTCTCAAAACGAGCAATACAAAGTAACAAAGAGTAGAAACTGTTTTCCACTTAGTGTAGTTGGTTGATCTAGCGTTTAAAGTTCAATAAGACAAACCATGTGAATTTACTTTTCAGAGCGAAAACACTATCATTTGAAAATTTCAGATGATACTTGTACATAGAAAATATCGGTATAGGCTCCAAATTTACCTATACTACAGTGTGTTAGGCTGTAAGTTTCACCATCTCCTCGTTACTATACCGGAGTCTGACAGATGCATATGTGACTCATATAAACGTACGAACGGGACAATAAACTGTACAGCTCCAGGTGGTTCAGATCGGAATAACCGAAGATACTCTGAATGTGGAAGCGAGTGACCGTTCGCAGAGCTCGTGGATAATCATGTGAGTTGCGCAGTTTCATTGCTCTCCTTAGGGATTTGAGGAGAGGTTTGCGTGTTAGTAACATTTTAGGAGCGCTGTGAATTGCTCTCACGGATCGAATTTAAGGAGCGCTCCTTATAAATCAAGGCCTGTAACTTCTAGCAACACTTAGCTGAAATCTAGTAAGCCAAAAAGGAACAAGTTTAATTACTCTCATTTTGCCGACCTGAAAGGAAAACTCGCTGACATGAACAGATAACAAAGAACTCAGAAACCGAAACATTTAGTGGTTCCGACGCCCAAACATATTCATGGTGCGGTAATTAAGCCAAACATGTTAATATACACAAACTTGTGCACACCAGAATGAAGAGGGATTATCTATCGACTAATGCAGCAATATATGAAGGACCATACCAGGAATCAGTTATCATGTTGACAAAGTCCATCAAGTTACATAGTACAGAAACGGATATATGCGTGAATATTAATGAGGTCAAATTTTATGATCTCATAAACATGTATCTATATACTTACATTGCATTATCCAAATATATGTAAAAAACCAAATAAACAAACTGTTTCAGAGATATCTGATTAAGACTTTTGTGTTCACTGATTAATATTCATGATATGCAAACAAAAAACAACATGATTGATTGTATGAATTTAGTGAGACAAATCTATAATGCTAAGGATGAAAACCATGGAACATTTGGTTCTTGTCTCGTTTTTAAAAGCCATTTCATGCAAGTTTGATGAATATTAATGACATAAAGTTGGAGACGTCATGAAAATGTGCTTAATATGTATGAACCAAGTTTTAAATTAAGTCCCGCCCATTTATTAATTTCCATGAAATGGGAACCTAAACAATCTACTCATCACAAGGCATCAACTTGCCAAGTATGACATGATTCATCTTGTGGTTGTTGTGGTAGTTACATAAAAATACCAAGTATTATAAACTAAATATAAACTAAATCGGACACACGGTTGCAGAAATGTTGACATTTAAAAGATTTTATGGTAAGCCATGCCCACTTATTAATATTCATGAGATGGGACCAAAACAAATTTTTTAGGTTTTGAAGAAAAGTCTGCCCATGGCTGCAACGGGCTGTCACTTCCTGAATATGAACACATATACCCTACATGACAATTCACCCCCATGTTGTCCCCAAATGACCTTTGACCTCCACCAAAATCAATAGGCTTCTTTTACTCAATGTGATACACCTTCACACTAAGTATGAGATCTGCCCAAGCTGACCGGGAGTTACTGTTGTCAAGTAATGCAAGCAGGTCTTGGCCGTCCCACAGTACCGCACATTTTCAACTTTTTACCATTTTAAGTTTTGTAGACTGTTTGACATATTAATTGTATTCTTTAATATTGGAAAGTAATACTTGGCAAGTTTGGTAAAGCTATCAAATGTTGGATGAATCAAGGAAGCTCCTTTCAAATATACATGTTGACAAAGTCCATCAAGTAACATAGTACATGCATGAATATTAATGAGGTCAAATGTTATGATCTCATAAACATGTATCTATATACTTACATGGTATTTTCCAAGTATATGTATAAAGCTAAATAAACAAACTGTTTCAGAGATATCTGATTAAATGTGCAAAAATGTTAAAGAAAGGAAAAAACCAACAAGCACAGATGATTTTAATATTGCAAGATACATACCAGGCGAAGGATCACCACCCTCGGCACCTTGGAGGGGATTTGGTCCTTGGCCACTTCCTTCAGGTGGTGTAGCAACTGTTAATAATATGGAACGAATATGAATCAAACCTCAAATATATCAGTTTCCGTACAAGCTGAAAGCGTTGCCGAGTATGAGACCTGCCCAAGCTGCCAATATTGAGATATCATGTTTACAAGGTTTTCCCAAATTTGACCTTTGATGACCCCAAATGACCTTTGACCTCTACCAAAAACTATAGCCTTCTTGTACTTAATGTGGTACTTCTACACACTAAATATAAGGTATGCCCAAGCTTTCCTTCTCGAGATATGGTGTTTACTAGGATTTCACAATTTGACCCCTGGTGACCACAAATGACCTCCCCCACAAAAGCAGGCTTTTTGTACTTAATGTGGTACTTCTACACACCACATATAAATTTGGTCCGACCTTCCCTTCTTCAGATATCGTGTTTACAAGCTGGGCATCACAAATGCAAGCATACACACACATACATACATACACCCTCATAAATGCAAAGGTTACAATTATCATCAAAACCAACAATTAGTTGTGAAATTACATAGCCTTTGTTCTACGTTTATATGTACACCCAGCCCACTTATTATTATGCATGAGATAACTGCCACAAACAATGGCTATCAGTGTTCTACGTACTGGATAGCATGAATAAATTATAGTTGATCCTGAGTTACAGTGTGTAGAGTATGAGGTGTTATATTGTACTTGGTAAGTTTGGTAAAGTTATCAAATGTTGGCAAAGTAATTGAGTAAAGGAAACTCATTTCAAATATATTCAATGTGTAACAATGTTAAAAAGAAGGAAAAAACCAACAAACACAGATGATTTTAATATTGCAAGTAAAGATACATACCAGGTGAAGGATCACCACCCTCGGCTCCTTGGGGGGGACTTGGTCCTTGGCCACTTCCTTCTGGTTGTGTAGCATCTGTTAATAAAATGGAACGAATATGAATCAAACCTCAAATATATCAGTTTCCGTACAAGCTGAAAGCGTTGCCGGATATATAAGGCTACCTTGTAGTTTCTTCTTCAGAATTGAGAGTGGGCTTTGTTGCTATTCTTTGTGAGTAATATTTAACAAACTGAAATGTGAAGAGGAAGTTTTGGCAAAGATTGTGGCATGATGAATTATTGAAGTCAAGTCAACTTCCCCCTAGGCCCCCCACCCCGCACTAAGGTTAATTTGTCTATGATATCAAAATAGAAATTATAATCTTCAATAGAATCTCTTAAAATGAAAGATTTATCGCAAGAGGACATAACAAGGCACCGAGAAACAAGCCAGTTGTAGGAATGCTACCATCGGCTGCAGTTGGTTCGTTTTTTGTGGTGTGAATTAAACACCACAAAAAATCTGAATAAAAACTCACAAAATACCAGTATTCTTTAATACAAAGGCTTGTATAGTCTTTTCGGAAAGAAAGAGGATTGGATTAGATTGAAACCGTTGATTTTCTTTTAGAGTATCAAGATATGCTTAATAAAAGCCAACATGAAAACCAATCATTCACGACTAGCAAAACTCAAGAGAAGGTATATAGAGCGACAAGAAACAAACCGTGCGTAGAACCGCTACCACCAGGAACGATTCCTTGCGAGTCATTTCTTGCTGCTTGATCATTACCTGCGAATGAAATAGAAGAATCTGCATGATTAAAATGTTACTATATTTTTGCTTTTTCAATTTCTATACTACTTGCTTAGGAATCATTAATCAGACATATGCATGCAAGTTATGTACAACAATCCTCAACAAGTGTGGAATTTCTTGTTAATGTACTCTCTCCACAAAGTTGCTTGAAGTTCAGATTGCACTGAGCACTTGAGGACTTTGTCTGCAATAAAATATGAGTGAGAGGCTGAGAGAGATTTGCTTATAGCTAAGCTTATCAAAGCTTTCATTGGGTGATTAATCAACTGTAAATAAAATGGAACCGAATGTGAACCTCAGTTTATCAGTTTCCGTACAAGCTGGAAAAGTGTTGTTCAAGTTGGATAAAGGCCTGGACAGGGATCTCAGGCCATGACACATATTCCATTCAAATTCTTAATTTTTCTCTTGCTCATTAACTGTGATTTGGTGAAGAATTCTACCTAGGTATCTTAGATTGGTCAATACTCATTTGGTTTGGAAAGTCAACCGACCAAACTCAGAATGCCTGTAAAGTCATAGTACATGTTTGCCAAATTTAAGCTTCGACTTTTCGGGCTTACCTCAATGTAAGTTCAGTGAAAATGACACCCTTCTATGCAATTTTCATATCAATATTCATTAGTTTTGTTGAGTTATCTGTCGTTAAACTTGTTGAGCTGAATAAAATTTGCCAGAATCGTTTACTTGTCCGTAGATTATACAAACTTCAATCAAACTTTGCCAGCCCCGCCCTAAGATCATGCGCCAATCCAATCTCTCGTTTTGCTTACGACCATTAGGCCTAGGCTTACTTTAACTTTCCTGGCTAGCCTGTCTTAGGTCCCTGCTCGTTTCTTTTCTCTCGGTCTTACCGATGTAGCTTGCTAAATTGTGTCATTTCCTTCCATTGCAATGAATAAATAGGTGTTTTTCAGACTTTTCCTTTGTGGAATTATAAAAAGTGGATGATACGAGTATAACACTGCATTAAAATCTTGATCCGGCCACATGCCTAGACTATTTTGTTTACATTGAACATGCTGACATGGGCGGTCACAGTGATTTTACGGTAAATCTTTCGCGCCATAAGAGAAAATAAATTTCTTTCTTTTGATTGCGACAGCTTTTCTCCATAAAGCCCACCTGGTCAGAGTGCATTAAGAATAAGACACATTGAATCTACTTCTGAAGTTGGTTCTCCGAAATTCATCAGCAAACACATATTGAGACTTTAAGGCATGTATGTCCTCATTGCAGTAACATAAAACATATATCTGTCACTTTGGATTAGCAAACTTAATTTTGACATGGGTGTCACTACAAAGGCTTACACAGTAATATAAGTATCAGTGATATCGATCACCATGGAGAGGTGTTCTTTTTAACCCTTGGAGGAATAACTGGCAGCGTTAGTCCAGAGAGTATCAGTCGTTATTGATAAAATAGTGTAATACGTGATGAACTTTAAGGTAAACTGTCATATCTTTGACAATGCATGACTTATGGAAGTTGAAAAGACAACAGACAATAGTCATATCTACGACGTACCATTATTTGTGGGAGTATCTTTTGCAGGTACGTCGTTCATTGGAATATCTGAAATGGAGAATATTAGATACTTTGAACATAACAAGAGACAGGTCCGTCTAGGAATCTGTGAATGAAAAGCTACAGAACACAATTCAACACAGGACATGAGGGAGCCCTTTATCTGCTAGTTGAACATAAACTGTATCATGACTTAACCCAAGTAATAAATGTTCAAAGTATAGGATTAACAGCTCCCAGTGCTTGCTCAGTCCAACTCACACCCACGTTATAAAATTACATTAAACAATGGAAGTAATATTGATAACATTGTCATGATATGTCATCTTTAAGTCATTATGTCTACCCTAAACTGTACTATACATCAACGATATGGTGGGGGGGGGGGCAATGATGTAGTTTACACTTTTAGAAGAGACTTTGTCCAGGGGGTTCCTCGGCTTCAATAGTAGGGCAACTTTACCTACTTCTCATTTATATCTATTTGGGGTATTCAGTGACGATGCAATCTGAATTTGATGTCTACAGCTAGTTGTCTGCCAGACGACCACCAAAGCTGATTTTGGTTGAAACTTGGTCATCTCGGACTACCGTTAAACGTTTACCTTGAATAATAAAAAATCAAGGTAACAAATGGGGTAGTTGTTAACTGTATGTTTGGATGTAGTGTTCATCATACTATAAAAAAAAAAATAAATAAAAAAAAAATAAAAAAAACAGGAAACGCAGTCTGACAGATGGACTAGGATTGTGGGAACCATTAATTGTAGACTGTGCTTCCGTCAAGATCCACATATAACTCTTGTAGGCTCACCGTGATAGGCCTGCCGATGAACTCGCCTTCCACAGCAATTAAGTATAGGATCTGTAAGTAAGAACATATTTAGATTGCAAGATGTGATTTGTGCATTTCAACATTTCTGGCGGTTATGTCACAAGCATAACTTATAAGGAGGACACCATATCCAGCTTGACATACCAAGTCAGATTTCGAACAAGAGCCCAAGGGCACTGTGGTTCCTTGCGTAGGGGTATATGACAATACACATAATATTATCATAGCAAGATTGGGCTCAAATAGTCCAAGTAATTGTGGTCCTACATGTACCCATAAATTAACCAACACTATAGCCAACACTTTTGTGATCACAAATTGTGATCGGAGTTTTGATCGGAAGGCACTTTTGAGATCTGAATATAGCGTCGAAAATGTAAGAAATATAAGGTCACCTACAAGCGGGTCAAGAGATATGATAACATTGGTGACCTCAGATCACATGACTGTTAAGTTTGAAAATGTTCCACCACCCCATTCACAACTTGTCCAAAATATCAACCGTGTCAGACCTTAGCACTGGGAGTTAATTGCATTAAATGTCTAAACATTAACTTTGACCTTGTATTACTTCACACAAAGGTCACCTGGGGTCAACCCATTGACATTTTTGATCGGTGAGACGTGAATATAGCATTAAAACTGTAAAAATTCAAACATTTTTTCTTTGCCCATTTTCTCCCCCCAAAATACTAGTTTTTTAACATTAATTGACCTTTGGTGATTTTGGATCACATGACCGTTAAGTTTGAAAATATACCCCTATACCATTTGCAAATTGTCCCAAAATATCAACCGTGTCACACTTTGGCACTGGGAGTTATTGCATTAAATGTCTGAAAATTAACTTTGACCTTGTATAACTTCACACACAAAGGTCACCTGGGGTCAACCCATTGACATTTTTGATCGGTGAGCATCAAAACTATTAAAATTCAAACATTTTTCTTTGCCCATTTTCTCCCCCCAAAATACTAGTTTTTTTAACATTAATTGACCTTTGATGATCTCGGATCTCGGATCACATGACCGTTAAGTTTGAAAATATTCCCCTATACCATTTGCAACTTGTCCCAAAATATCAATCGTGTCACACCTTGGCACTGGGAGTTATTGCATTAAATGTCTGAAAATAACTTTGACCTTGTATAACTTCACACACAAAGCTCACCCGGTAGTCAACCTATTGACAATTTTGATCGGAAGGTACCTTTGATATCCAAATCTAGCATCAAAAACAAACATTTTCTTTTTGCCCATTTTCTCCCAAAATAGGCAAATTTTCTAATGTGACCTTTGACCTTGGTTTCAGATGTAGTTTGATCTCCTGATTCCAAAAATCAACATGAAAAGTCGGTACAGCCATCCTAACTCTGACCGAAAACTTTGACCCCATTATAACTTCACATACAAAGGTCACACAAGGTCAACCTATTGACATTTATGATCAGAAGGTACCTTTGACATCTGAAAATAGCATCGAAATTGTAAAAATCCCCAAAACACTGAAAGGTCACCAGAGGTCAAATTGAGGTCAAGGGTCACCCAGATGCGGGTCGACAATTGGATTACATTGAAGCAACTCCCAACCCTAACGGACAATTTGTTCTCAAGTTATCGCAAAAATAATTGCTTTTTAACATTAATTGACCTTTTGGTGACCTCGCATCACATGTATGTTAAATTTCAAAATGTTTGCCTAACCAGTTTACAACTTGTCCCAAAATATCAACCTTGTCGCAAATTGGCACTGGGAGTTATTGCAGTTTTAATATTTTCGGTTTTTGGACCATAACTGACCTTTGTGGGCACCAAAAACAATAGGGCACACCTTCTCCATATGGCGGATCTACAGTACAAGTTTGGCTTCAATCCAACATTCCCTTATTGAGATAGAGCGTACCCAAGCAAGTGTCACAGACGCACACACACATACACATACACGCACACACACGCACACACCCACCATCACCAAGACTCCTTCTGCCTTTGGCAGGGAATAAATACTACAAGCACTCAAACTTTTTTCATCTGTCTTGGATATATACATATCTAGACAAATATTTTAACCTGTAATCAACTCTTAAAGCAACTTTGAGGGAGAGTATATTAAAGTACAAGACTTTACTGTGTGACATTTTCCCAATAAGAAAAATCAAAAATGTTGGTTATTTGGGCTCACCCTTTCTATCACGATGACATTTATAAAGCAAATACATCAAAACACCACCTGTAAAGAAAAAAGATAAAAAAGAAAAAAAAAGAAAAGAAAAAAAGATAGAATCGAGTTTTACAATAATTGATGACTGTGGTTGAGTTAATAGAAATAAAACAATCAAGTACTGAGGTGGTAATGACATAACTTTCCTTGTTAAAGCTGGCATTCATGAATATTGCAAGCATCAATAAGTCCAAAACCATCACTATCAAGATGACTTATTTTGTGTTAGGTTACCTACATCTTCTGACAGGCGCGTAGCCAAGGGGGGGGGGGGGCGAAGGGGGCAGCTGCCCCCCCTTGAGCATATTTTTAATTTTTTTTTTAATGTTTTTATGATATCGCTAGTAATTTTAAAAGAGAAAATGCTGAGATGCAACTTATTAGACCTGGGAAGTGCCATTTCCAGCGATCTGGGAGGCATTTCCAACCAAAATTTTCTTGTACGCTTCGCGCCAACCATCGTGGCGCTACGCTTAGATAGTTTGCCTACATTTTCGCCCCTCCCTTGGCAAATTCCTGGCTACGCGCCTGTCTTCTAAACTGTTATTTGTTTGTGTTTGATATATAAGGAATGAAAGCGATATCCACATTTACTATCTTTCTAGAAATTTCTTATTGTACTTGCTATCTTTGCATTAAAACAAAGGATATTATTGTAAATAATTTAGGATCATCCAACGGAATTCTGGACCCATTCTACTCTTCTCTACCTAGAATGAATCAATGAACAAATAAAGTAATGGAAATTGTTCAGAGCTTTGTCAAATTTTTTTTCAAAATACCAAAACTTTAGATGAACACGCTGGTCACATTAAAACTAGAGCACCAATGGTGCAGAAGCTCATACCTATTCGAGCTTAAAAATGTAGGGCCCACAAAACTTTATGGCCCACCATAATTCAGATTCCACCAATTTTGGGCCCATGAGGTCAAACAGTTTAGGTTCAAAGACAATTTTGAGCTCCCCCCCTGTTCCCCCTCCATAAACAAGGCGGTTCTCAAACCTCTAGTCTTGCCTAGTCAGCGACAGTGTGTTAGAGTTAATACCAAATATAAAGTTATTTGCAGGCAGTAATGTACACTGTTAAGCAGGACTCTTAGCCAGTAATAGATTCCATTAGAAGACTACACATGTATGGTTCCCAGGCAGTTTGGGTTAGGTTTATAAAAAGTATTATCTGGCCCTTTTCAACAGTAAAGGTCATCATATAGAGCCACCCAAGGCTTTGCCAAACCATTATCTAACAAATTGTCCAAAAAACACTGCTACATCATCAGAAAATACACTTCCCAATAATATATATAGTACCAGCTTGCATCTAAGGACTCTTAATTACTCAAAATTTTTACAAAATTACACCCCTAGCTCAAAACGGTGATACCCCCCCCCCCCCG
>JAIPMN010035828.1:0-10828 GCA_020650975.1 Apostichopus californicus
ATATCAAGTTATATCTGCCCAATTCTTGTTATGGCCAGATATAAATTCCATATATGGCACAGATATGGGCCAGATACAAATTGCCATATCTGGGCCATATATGGATTTTGAGTAAGGAATACATTGAACACGGCCTTCCAAAGAAAGAGATACAACCACTTAGCAGAAAAAAGGCAAATGACCGTCATCCAGAGGAGGGTAACAAAGGGAAACCAAACATTAAAGGAAGTAAACGAGCCGCAATAGTATTGAATGTAGTTTAGCAGGATGGTACAACTTTGTTCCTCAATCAATTATAAGATTTATACCACCACTAAACCAGCTGAATTTTTGCCATATACTGTATTAAGTAAGTACACATGAAGTAGTATATTGCAGATGCCTCACACTTTGGCCAAATCTGAATACACTTTTGGAAATGTCTGTAGTGTTGAAATCAGTGTCGACCTGTTGGAGTTCCCAAAATAATCATCATCACAGTACGTTCAGTGAAGATATACAAATGGGTGCCCTTCATAGCTGGGATATACAGTAGCAACTTAATGTATGTTAGGTATGGAGAAAGCGCATTGAAGTAATATACCGTTCCTGTGAACATATCTCTAAGAAAGACAACTGCTCTTTTTAATCCTGCGAAGAGAAAGGTATTGATACAATTTTTATACAAAGATCAAGGGGCGCTTTGCATGTGTCACTGACTTTATTGTCATCACAAACTTCCCCTTGGGATTACAATTTTAATCATCATTTCAACGTCATTTGTTTGAAAGAAATGTATAGAGTTTCAGCTCATAAATAAAGAAACATGAACGCTCCAAGAATGAAAACATTACGAAAACCTTTTACATTTCCATGAAAGAAGAGTATACTAAGGACTATTGAAACATGTGTAATGTTAAGTTAACTGATGTTATGTTAGTTAAGGGGTAACTTTACTTTTAACAATAGCTAAGAGGACAACAATCCTAGTGAATGTTCTTTCAACTCATTTTCAAAGTTGACATGATTGAAGCAAACTTCTTAGCAGTGTTTTGTCTTCAGAATTTCAATTTGGTTTCTACTTTATCAGAATATAAAAAACTCTCATGCCCATTAATCAATCAATGGATTGAAAATAAAGAAAAAACAATAGAGTGTTTTAATTATATTTGTATCTATGAAATCTTATCTGCTCGTTCCAAGTCCACCTATAATACTATAAAACGTGTATATTCGGAGAGGACGCTTTGATTATGTTTTCTCTTTTACATATCCAATTTAAATTTAGCTCTGAAATATTTCCTGGAAAAATGTGAAGTAACATACATTTATCAGAAACGTCAGTCAGATTTGAGCAATGTAACATCTTATATTTAGTAACAGAGGCATAAAGTATTTAATTTGATGTAAATCAACACCTACCAATTAACGCTCTCACACACTCAAACAAACAATAAAGACAAGTTACTGAGGTTGGCATATTTCCATCAAATTTAGATTCAAAACTTAAGAGTAAATCGAAGAAATGAATGATCGAACATATAGTTAATGTTTATCTGAGATCAGACCCCAATACGATGATCTCGTTTAAATATTATCGTAAGTAAGAGTGTATTTAAATTAAAACAACAACATTACTAGCTTACTCTGTATTCGGAATTCTTTGTTAACAGTATCTGCACAGCCAATATGATTAATTCAACCCATTCAATATATTTGCAGATGATGACGAATACTTCAAACTGGTCTCAGTTTCATTTCAGTAAATTTAACTGAGTATTTATAGCCTTTCCATTGTGCCCAATTGAGACCAACACCATAAGCGGATGCGCCTTGATGATATTCACCGTTGAGGTTGGCGTAGTGACAATGCTCATACCACCATCCTCCCTTATACTTCAAGGCGCAGCTGCTGCCCCAAGTATCGTGGTCTTGATCAAATGTAGAGAACTGCTTGTTTTGACAAACACCCATAGCATTACCTGCAAGTATAATGGAAACATCCATTCAAATATCACATGATGTCAGTATTTGGGAGCTTTTCACAACTTACTCGTGGTACTACGATTTAATGGGACAATGTAATGTATGGCACACTGTAATATATGGCACTTTGCATTGTATGGGGCACTCATATTTTCTTTGTCTTTTTGCAACTGCTGGTTATGCTTCGGGTTTTCAACACAATTCCAGTATCGGCCTCTGTGATATAGTAAAACATAGACACTACAGTGAATTGTGGAACTATCATATATGGGACTACTAAAAATTCGGTGGAAGAAACGAAACAGCCGACGTATGAGTAAAAAGTAGGTAAATGTTGAACATTAATTAAAGCAATTTAAAAAGGTGGACTATATGACACAATTGTGTAGTTAAGCACCCTTAACCACATACAAATTACTCTTTTCCCTGTACATCACATACACAGACCACAACATTCCCCACTGGAAGGTCACCAAGGGATATTGGTATTAAAATATTATTTAATATTCTGCACATGCGCAATACGCATTGGTTACCGAAGCTACCGGTGAAGTTTATTAAAAAATTATTTTAGGCATATTTTGTTTTGTTTTCATATGTTGTAAACCTTTTTTTACGGCTGCAAATTTGAAAATTTGAAAAATAACGTTTAACACGTATAACATATCAGGCAAGTTATCATTGAAATTCGCTGGACTAACATGCAAACCATTATATGTTTTCCTAGGATTTAATCCAAATTAATGGGAGATCTTATCACCTAACAAAACACCTTTCCTAAAAAGAAATTTATCAAGGACAAAAGGTGTCTCATGTTATCTAACAGCACGTGGTCGAGTATTAGAACTTACAAAACATTCGGAGTACAATTTAGCAATTAGAAGTTGGAGCTTGGAGGAGTCGACGTCATGAGCAAGATAGACTTAAATGACATGTTCATATTTTAGAGATGAATATGTTGTAAGTCGAAATAGTTATATGAAGTATTACTCGCTCTCAAGCATTCGTTTTTCTTGACCTATACCATATCGAGACAAAACTGTTTCATTAAGTCGTCTTTTTCAGAATCGTAGGTAGAATTTGACTATTAATGGTTGGAAAATACATAATCTCGGTTGGTCTAATACTTTCGAGTCGCAGGTACTTCAAAAAGCAAGCGACTTTGTCATATTATACGTTCCGGAAGACTTCAATATAATGAAGTAAGAGTCATTCTTGATTCTTGAACATATATTTCACGTAACGTAAATAACCATAAACAATGACGTGTAGGGTATATCCGTTAGGAGTAGCAGAAAGCATGGAGAGTGATAGTACAGTAGCGTACATGAGTATTTATACTTACATACTTAATGAGATAACATAGGATGTAATGAGCTAACCAGCATCTTATCTGATTGACCTATAATATAACAGTGTGATTGGTTATATGACAATTAGACTTATGACGTCACATCACAGACTTACCGGCATCACCGGAGTATGATCCTAGTTGGAGTCTGTAATTGTCGGCAGGACCAGCAACGACGAATGGATTATACTTGGCATATCTAGACGCACCTTCAAAATCTCCCAAGTCTACACGGAGTCCATACGTCTTCTGCTTTGTCAAGTTATATAGCTTCTCATTACCCAACCAATGTTCTCCCTCTAACGAACCAAAGCCATTTTCATAGTCGTCCCAATTTCTGTAGAAGTCTTCCGTACCGTCTTCTCGCCTTTGAAAAACCTTTAAACAGGTAACATTTTCCGTCTGATAAAACTCGTTAACTATAAACGATATTTAATTTGATAATAAGATTTTAAAGCTATATGCTCATTCAAAGAATACAATCTACTAGCTATTAGAGGTATCAACTACTTAGGTATTAATGTCGCCAGAAGTATGACTTACCATGACAGTGACAGTAATGTATAAGATCACTGGAAATAACTGCAATCGTGTTAAACGTTAACAAATATTGTGGTTGATAACTAATGTCTCAGCTCAACTTCATTATGTATGGCATATGAATACCATCATGCACATGTATATTCATGACATTATTAATTGGTCGGAATAACTACCTGTCAACCATGTCAACTGTCTTTCTTATTCGTACGTATATATTTGTATCGTACACATGATGAGGTATGGAATTATCGTCCAGAACAACACGACGTGTCCCACTACGTTAGAACCTATTATATTTTAAATATGTCACTAAATGTAAAGGTGAGCAGTTTTTGAGCCTCACATATTACATTTATTTTGGGTATTTTTTCTACACATTTGAACATACCGTCCAACCGCCACCGTCAGAATCCATGTCACAAAATACTGGGAACTGATCAGCGCCATCCGGTGTGATGTTATACACACCACTCTCAGACCCACCATTCTCTTGAACATCCAAGCAATCCTTTGGTTGTGAAGTTGGTTTAGATATCTAAGTAGTATTAGTACTGTTACAGCATTCTAAGAAAGAAAAAACACAACATCAACAAGAAAACGTTTATTCTGAACCAATTAGAAGATGTCGTTAGCGTAGGAACAACATCAGCACCAACAGTGAAATAATGTATGGCTAATCAATACGGCTACAACATGTTTATATCGATGTATACGATATTTCATATATGAAATTCGAACGGTTATAACAGCGCTTCGAATAGCAAATGGTTTCATTATCTATGACAGTGAAATGTAACTACTGGAAACAGACCTAAATCTGCTTACATATACATTTCCTAGAAAATATCATTGGTGACAAATATCGCTTTGGCACAAAAACACCATATTATATTATGACCAAATACGTGTAATTACGACCAACACTTAGTACATAGTTTGGGTGGGGAATAACACTTGAAGATATGAAACAAGAGCAGACCATTTATTTAAAGAAACAGATCGTTTACAAAACTGACAAGGATATCTTGACACTTTTTGCCAACTTAGCAGAACAATTCCTCTTGATGATAAACATTCGTTCTAACCTGTATTCTCTAGGGTACTGATGATGGTGTTTAGAAGATCTTTTATGTCTGTGAGTTCTTGTCGTAATCCGCCTTGCAAATCTTCTTCAGAGCGATTGCAATAGTTGTGAAACTGTCAGTAAATAGTACCGGAATGTTACATGAAAGAAAGGTGAGGTTCATGTGCATCCAAGTAACAAGATCAGGTGATGTTAAATAAATGTTTATAATACGTTGACAGTTTGTAGGCTATTGTATTTAGTGTAATGTTTCTGCCGCACAATTAATATCACGATAAGGAAAGCAAAATAACCATGAATGAATTGCAACATTGTCGATACGCTGACAAATACAAGCATTTCCTGTTAAATATTACTATTTCCAAAGAACCATCTTTTTAGAAAAATGTCCGCAGCAGGATTTCGGTTACTTAAGTAAATGCTCCTGTACTTCAACCTTTCATAATCCACCATAGGATAAAACTAACGATAAGCAGTTAAAATATACATTAATGGTCTCAAGTGTGTATTCTTATTTAAAACAAATACGTTTTTGTTGACATTATAGATATCTGCATCTAGAATTTAAGCAAATGGGCTTGGTGAAGGGATTTTGTTTATGTTACTCTCAAATACTTACTAACAACTCAATAACATCCTTTCATGAGTAAAATACAATTAATGTGGTAATAACATGCTCGCTGATTTTCATTGTCTAGCATATTTTATAATTATTTTTAATTAATTAATTGGGATAATCAGACACATTGTTGAGACAAGTTTTTGACCAGCTGAAATCGATACGTATATACATGTTCTTGAAAAATAAATCATCAGTTTGCAGAAGAGCACTATAATCTTGCAGTAGGCAGCTCAGGTAGATGTTTACCATTGAGAGTGTATCTGTACACTTTGATCCTTATTGCAATGCAATATCAATCTAATGCTTTCCACACTTATGAAATCGCTCAGTGCAGTTAATGGCAATGAAGAATATTGGCGATAAATCACTTTTATTGTATACACTTCAGGCAGACTAAGGATTTTTTGGTGACACACAATGTAAACTTATATTAAACAGAAATACATTTCGCTCTCCTAGCTGAAAACCACACATCAATAGGTTGTCCCTATCTCGGGATATGGTTGATTTAATGTAAACTATTTTGACTGGCTAAAACTTCAACTACTCTAGGAAGTTAGATCACACTCGAGGTCCATGATGTCATATCTTCAAAGCTTCACTTAAGCTTTTAATATATTCTTGTTGCTAATCCTTGATACATGATTCATTTGGATAATTAAGTTACCTGTCAAAGTTATCTGTACTGCTATGTAGTGTCTCAAATATGTAGAAATGTTACTTTTCCTCTGTGGATTTTAATCGTGAGTGCCCTGATGATATATTCTATTCTAATATTGCCAGATGGAATAACAACTATTACAAAATATGAAGAAATATAATACTTTGCGATAAAAACTACTATAAAGATGTTGATTTTGCTAAGCAATCAATTCCAGCAACCAGAATATCCTTTTAATTAGTTGAACTATGGTTGTTGTAGCTAAAAAAGATATAAAACAACATATACTTAGTTTTGATTTTTTACTGAACATTCATCCCTTGCACAACCAATTGACCATATTGACACAGTTCCAACTACTGCACCGTTGACTCGCCTAAACATGGGAAAACATGTTGTACGTTCAAATCCCGTCATATGGGAGGGGTGGGGTAGCATGATATCATTTCTTTCTTCTCATTCTAAACATTATTCTTTGGTCAATTATAGTACAATACTAGTTTTAGAAGTTAGCTCACCGTAATGGTATTGACTGGATGATGCAATGGTATCGGTTTGAGGGACTCCTGAGAACTAACGTCATCGTTTGGACCTGATTTACCTTCTTGCTCAGGTATAACCAAGATCAAGCACAGAACCTGAAAAGCTAATTCCAACAACTTCATTTTGAACAGCTCCGAGTTTTAGCAGTGGTGACAATGTCGTAGGCTTGGTATGAATGTGATCCTGTTGAAATCACCGTCTTCTGTGATAAAGCATGGACAAATTTCAGATATAACGGAAAGGTACATTTAAATGACGGTCAGTGGATTATATCCTTAGCATTTCCTGAATATTCTACCATTGTATTCAAACCTCTTTGAACAAGACTGTTGATAAATTAAACGTGTGGAAGGCGTAGAATACTTTTCCGATTATCCCACATTGTAAACGATGTTTGTATTCCCTTAGATATATTTTATTTGTTTACGATGTTACATCTCTTATATTGCAGAGTTACGCCATGCAACAATGTAGCTGTAAAGCATTTTAAGGAGGGTTATCAAACAGCGGGTTATAGCCGACTTCTTGCGCAGAGTTCCAACATTATTTACCATTAACGCTTGAAGTTAACTAGTCATTGTAAACCATTCTACTACAGATGATACCTTGAGTCTTATTGCATTGTAATGATATAATCCACTTGTGCAACTGTATATGAGTCTTGTATAATATACTTTATTGCAATGCAAGAAAATAAGTTTGACCTTCAATTTGATATGAAATGTTTGAATAGTATTTTGAATTGATTATAATCGCATTCAACAGACTTATTAAGATAGGATTAGGCTATTACACAAAATAATAACTACCGATATCTAGCAAATGTACATAATATTACTAACACTTACAGGTATAACGAGCAGTTCAATGATGCGTTCAACTCAGTTCTTCAAGTCCAAACTTTTGGCAAAGAATAAATGGTAAGCTTTGTCTCGAAGGTAGTACACTGAATTCAAATGTCGCAAAAACTTATACCACGCCGAAAAGTTTCCTTTTATTTATATAATCATACCAGCTAAGATATTTGGTTCGTGATCACATGATCAGAGAGGGAACCGCTCCTGGCTTGCGCCTGCCAGGTGCTTGGGTCAAACATATGACCAGGTGTATGATTATTTAGCTAGTATCCAGTGGAGCACTCTCATTTGAGGACTTATTGGGGCTCTCGTTCGCGGACGTGCTACAGCTCTCGATCACGGACGTGTGAGGACTCTCATTGAAGCTTCCATTTACTAAGCAATTGAAGGCCTCTTCCAAGGACGTGTTTCAACTCGTATGACGTAAAGCAACTGTTGTTGTTTTACAGCTGTGGTTCAAGAACGACCAGCGCGAAAGTCAATTGATAGAATTCGGATTGAAATTATGTACTGCATATGATAAATAATAACACCACCACAACCTTTGGTGATAAATTTACGCTTGTACACCATTAATTTGTTCACTGAAATCCAATTGACCAAGTTACCTACCTGAATGCCACAGGGGTCAGCATCTCAGCAATGAGTAAACGGGTAGATCTAGAACGTTGACGAGTACACCTAAGGGAACCTTAAGTACGCCTTTCTATGGCTGCGACTGCGTACATCGCTGAACGATGGTAGATGTCTATAGTTACCATATTGTATGTTAATTCAACAAAGAAACGTAATTGTGCATAAATTCAGAGATAGAGCACTCACAGACAGAAATATGGACGTATTTACAGTTACAATTAATGAGGTGGGTGGCGGGAATTAGGGACATTCATCTCCAGTTGCACCATACATTTGAACGTTCAAGCTATAGAAACTCCTAAAGGTCTCGCTATTTCTTTTAGAGCTGAAACTTGCGTACAGTAGTTTCAACGTGTTAACTTGGTGCCATGCTATCATTTATACAAGATAACCCTTAGGCCCGAAGTCTCACCAAGGAAGTGCCAAAACTCTAAATTTAGGTTCTTGGTAGGTATGACTAATTAATCAATTTGATTATACATTGTATGATTTGATATTATTTGCTCCACCTATATATCACAAGCTCGGACATTTTGATATCACTTTATCATAATATTGAATTGTAACTATGGAATGAATTACGATGATTTGTAACTTCGCCTTAAATATGTAGTTCGAATATTTTTAGCCACTAACAGGATGTTATATGTTTTCAGTTATTAACAAAATATGTTACCAACAAGTATGTAGCAAAATCTTCGGTTGGTTAATTTCATATATATATATATACCATGGATCAAATTTGGATGAGAAGAGGGTTGGAACATACAGGTGTAGCTAAGAACATAGTCCAACAATCCACGGGTGTGTTGATTTTCATTATTTATGGGTGCGTAGATATGCAAGTCCTATATACCTAGATGTTATTCTGCCAAAGTACATCATATCTATCTCAACAGTGTAAAATAAGATATTGCAGGACACTGTCTCCACCAATAATAAGCGACACTTTGCCAAAGTGTGATGCAAATCCTGTTCAAAGGTAACTTGCGTCTAAGCTTGAACTTAACTACTAAGTCATGATCTTCATGCGTTGGCTAGCTACATATAATTCATATACTATGTACAAATTCCTCTGTAATAACGGCCAAAATTCACCGAATTGACCGATCTCTACTTTACAGTTCTTAAACAATCTGCTAGCTCTCCAATTTAGTGTAAGAGAGAATCTAGATATTTCTTGAGATACGGTACAGGCCACTTTGGGCCGGTCAAGACGTTAATGTTTCCCATGTTGACTCATCTGCGTTTAGTAAAGACAGAGCTAATCAAATTAATTATCAAGATACATTCCGGGTAGAGTGATGTAAGAGGACTTCTTGCATGTAATCTGGGATGACATAAGCTGGTAAGCTAGTAAGAACATTATGACTGGAACATCTTGTGAATAAACTTTATTTCCAATAATAGTCATAGTTATAGTTTGGTATCGGACTCAAGGTTTTTGAATTGTCATGGTGCGTAGGTAAGACTAATAGCTAACGAAGTTCACTGTGGTACGTGCTGCTGGTGGGCTACTCAGCAGATAATGAAAGATGGATAACACATGCCTTTGCTCGCAGTAGAACACATCAGTGCATCATTCTTCCTGCTATACATCTTACCTTTGCCCCGACACACTCGTAATACATCTACAGGAGCCTCATATCTACCCATAGTTACATAGAAGAAGAAACAATCAAACGCCATGCCATTTCCATTAAAGGATGACAGTTTCTCGGGTCAACGAATATAGATTAAATCGCAGACCTACTGTCACTTTCTTTCAGGTATCGTTACTATCCGTGGTCATGTGTGCTACATGTTTACATACCTATCAGCTGAAGTGATATAGTCAATGGCGTGCATAGTATTTCTCAGTTTAGAGGAGACGGGGGCAAACGACTGATTAGGTAGGGCTGAACCTATATGGCGAGTGGCGAATGAAGAATTTGGTGAAGCTGTGGAATCGTCGCAGCCGACTCCCATTTAGGGGATGTGGAGGTTTTCCCACATTTGTGTGTGTGTACATTTTGAATTCAAATGGACGATTCTGAGGCATATTTAGACTATAAAGTATGACTTTAATTGGCACTCAAAGCAATGTTGTGCTCATAAATGCTCTGGATTTGTATGTGTGTGTGGTTCAAAATGAGTTCTACACCCCGAGAAGTGGCTTCATTATTTCCCGTCTGAATGTTACAATCTCCCGACTGACCCACTTCTACCAAATAATGACGAAAGGTTGGGAACTCCCCTTCCCTAGTTGCGCACGCCACTGGCTATAGTAAATTAGTCAGTCCTAATTATCTCACGGTTTTGGTTGCCATTTATACGGATCTGTCCGTATGTATCAAATATGAACAACCGTCATCTCTGGGAGTGCAATAAAACACCAGATTGTGGACAAAGAGGCCATTCCGTCCTGAAAGGGTCTAAGGGGAAACATCTCACTGGTGGGAGGGATCTGATGGGAGAAGGATAGAGTGAGAAAGGGTGCCTTAACGCAAAATGATGCTAACTTTTGAAACAACGATCAAAGTCTGCAGCTGTTTGATTATGCTGTCCATACATGTTATATATATAT